>KN473023.1:0-35066 GCA_000787095.1 Periophthalmodon schlosseri
AAAGCATTAGTTCTTATTATAAGGCTAAAGTAAATGAGGCTCACATAAGACTAACTGTATTCATTTCATTTGGCTGGAAAACATGATTTATGACAATTGCTCATCATATTAACAATAACTTCATTTGTTCATTTGCCCGTCTCTACATAATAAAATGACGCCCACCGACGGGAAGCGGCTTGATTCAATTTCCCAGAATGCATTGTGCTCCTGCTAAATCACATGTTCATTTGGATCATTCACTAAAGGCTCGTTAAAGAGACCGAACAAATGAGAGGAGGGTAAGAGTCAATTATATTAAAACAAATTGTTCAAAATGTTTTAACAAAAAAAAAAAAAAAAACATCTGTTATGGAAGATAAGCTATATATGTGGAAGTAATAACATCTCCATGGAGACAAGCAGGCGACAGAAAAGCTGCATACTGCCCCTAAACTAAAATTAATGCTGTGCTGTTTTACCTCTGATACAGCACAGATATTGTTCATTTTATATTTAAAAATGTAAAACTTGAACTATGATAAAAATGTGATGTGTGCTTATTATTTTTTGAAAGCTTATTTGTTCACAATCACTTTCTGTCAAAAATACAGAAGTCTTCAAATGTCAAATCAGAAAAAGCTGAAGATGTTGTTATGAAGCTCACTACTAAACATCCACAGCTCCAGCCGCACACTCTGCTCCAGCTCCATTACTCTGGTCGTTCCTAAAGGCCGCACAGCTTTTGTCCGCTGCTCACTTCAGTTCTCTGCAGCAAGCGACTGGGACCTTCAACAGACTTTAAAACTGCGTTTGTTTTTACCTCTGTCGACTTCTAAAAACTCAACACAGTATTTTACAGGATCAGAGCACATGCTTTTATATCTGTAATCTGCAAATGTTTCACTGTCTCATGTTACGATTCACTGTTTCACATTATGACTGATGTGTGAGTGTTTATGAGTGTATCTGTGCTGTATTACGCTGCATCTTGGTCAAGTCGTCATTGCAAATACGTAGGTGTTCTCAATTGACTTACCTGGTAAAATATTGAAAAAAAAAAAAAAAAAAACTAGGGCCCTCAGGTTGTTTTGTCACTAGAAATTGTATTGTTTACCCCAAACATTGTGTAGCAGGATGGCTGAGTGTTTAAGGCGTTGACTTAAGACCCAATGGGCAGTAGTCCTTGTGGGTTCAAAGCTCACTCCTCGTATGCTGAAGTTTAGACAAATGCACAAAATATGATTTCTAGATGAACTGTGTGTTCTTGTAGTTCTAATGTTTTACTTAAATATGGTTGTCCTGCTGCAGACCTTGTTGAAAAAAAGAGAAAAAAAAACATAAAAACAACTTTCTGCATTTAATGACGTCACAACATTCTGTAGGCCAATAATATTTAATGCAGCTAAAATAAATATCGTTATAAAGTTGATTTTTGTTGTATTTTTGTTGTAATACAAAAAGCCACTGGGTCTCCTAGTCACTAATAGAAATGATCAGGTTCAACATTTGTGAATTTTTCCTGGCAAAACCCAATGTAATCAATAGGCCTAGGGGAAACTGGGAGTATGACATCATCACATTCCACAGTATGAAAACTTGATACTTGATGCTTTGCAGTGACATCATGCTGGGGAGGAATGCCTGTATGTCTATGCAGGAATGTTCAGCAGTTATCGTGGTGACACAATGCATACATTTTATTTTTTATTTTTTCCTGAAAACTCAAAAGAAAAAAAAAAATACAATAAAAGCGTTCATGGTCCTGTTTAGGTGTTTGCTTTCCAACAAAAAGGGTGAGAGTGACTAACTGAAAAACTGTTGGCTAACGCTAGCTAGCTTGTGACTGTAATGTGTGACTAGAGAGAGACTTGTTTAGCAACACAAATCATCTCACCTGCTGTAGTTCCAGCTAAGTCAATTCTTTCTGGTCAGCTTGTGTTAAAATGAAGCTTAAAGTCTAGCAAAACCTCAGACAGAGCATGCCTACAGTTAGCGTCACCCCTCCCCCAGGGAATGTTGATGACATCAGCTGCAAAGTATCAATAACACTGCTAGTACAACTACTGCTACTACTTCTACTCTAATGCTACTACTGCAAAAACACTGTCAGCTGGTTTGCGTGTTGCCCACACACACAGAGCAATAGAAAGAGAGGGAGGAAGAGAGAGAGAGAGAGAGAGAGAGAGAGAGAGAGGGAGAGATCAATACCGAGCTCCTAAGTGTGATTGGCCGCTGTTTGTGGACTGGGTTTTATTCACAGGGGGGACATCACAAAGCTTTTCAATCAGCAACACAGCCAGGTACAGTGCAATCGAGAGAGAGAGAGGGAGGCGAAAAAGGGAGCAGAAGGAAGGGGAGAAAGAAGAGAGAGAGATAGACAGAAAGAGAAGAGAAAGAGAGAGAACGCGCAATATTTTTGGTGCATTATTGTCTGGCATAACGTTAGATTTAAAGCAGGCATATTGTGTTGACACCTGTGGATCATTACGTTATAATTTGCACATTTTAAATCGCAATATTCTTCTAAAACGACTTAATAAACGAAACAGGTCTGCTGACTTCCACGTTGGGAAATTGCGGTGCTCTGAGAAGTCGATTCCGCATAATAGGTCTGCTTTAACAAAATGCTTGTTGCGTGGTTGCTAACATGTATGCCGATTTTGTAGTTTTGTTTTATAGTTTGTGGGTCTATATATATTTATTCTGATACCAATATTTGAAAAAAAAAATCGTCAATATATTTCTCATTTTTTTTACCTCACTTTTCCTAACCCGGCCTCCTTATTCCAACCCTTTACCCAGTGTGAACGATTACACCCACGGCTCACACATGCACCAATATTTACTTCTAAATCTCCAACAGCGAAAGGGAAAAACCATTAACGCCACACTTCAAATGATCAAATATCCTCTCGCCCGGGGATATACGGAAGCCATTATCTTTGCCTCTCCAAAACACGGGACAACCAAAACAGGAAGTCAGATGCAGGAAAAGAAAAAAAATGTCATTTGCATATTTGGAATAGGCCCATAAATCAGGACCAAGCCAGGATTAAACCAGGATCAGATCAGTACCAAACCAAGACTAAACCAGGACTAAAACAGGACTAAACCAGGACCAAACCAGGACCAGACCAGTACCAAACCAGGACTAAACCTGGACTAAACCAGGAACAAATCAGGACAACACCAAGACCAAACCAGGACCAAACCAGGACCAAACCAGTACAAAATCAGGGCCAAATCAGTACTAAATCAGGACTAAATCAGGACTAAACCAGGATCAATTCAGGATAACACCAGGACCAAACCAGGACCAAACCAGGACCAGACCAGTACAAAATCAGGGCCAAACCAGGACCACACAGGACTAAATCAGGATAGAATCAGTACCAAACCAGGACCACTCCAGACCAGCACCAAACCAGGACCAAACCAGGACTAAAACCAAAAATAAACCAGAACTAACCAAGACCAAATAAGGACAAAGTGACGAATGACTAAAAGACCAAACCAGGACTAAATCAGGATTAAAACCTAACCTGAACTAAAACAGTGCCAACAGTGGTTGTCAAAAGTATCAAAAATCAGATACTAATCGATACTAAAATTAGTATCAATACTAAAAAAGCCACATTCAAAGGACAAAAATGAACAGCTTTAGAATGATCTTGAGCTTTGTCAGAACAAGTATAAGACACATAGACTAGTATAAACTCATGGACCACTATGGAACCCATCTGGACAACTGAGGGATTACACAGATATAAGGCCACATGGGAATAGAAAAGAAAGTGCTACCATTTAATGTTGAAAATCACATCTTATTGTCTAAATAAAGAGTTTTCTATTATTGTCGTAGTATCGGAATCAGTATTGAGTATCGAGTCTATACCTTAGTATCGAAATTGAGTTTTGTTGGTTTGGTCGGCATGTTCCAATATTTACTTCTAAATTTCCAACAGCGAAAGGGAAAAACCATTAATGCCACACTTCAAATGATCAAATATCTGGTCGCCCGGGGGATATACGGAAGCCATTATCTTTGCCTCTCCAAAACACGGGACGACCAAAACAGGAAGTCGGATGCAGGAAGAGAAAAAATAACATTTGCATATTGGAATAAGGCCACAATCCAGCAGTGCTCCAACCCCAGGCTTATAATAAGGATTTGAGCTCCCGAAATAAATGAGATATTAATATTCATGGGAGGAGAGTGAGTGATGCAACTGTCTGTCTGTGCGCAGTTATGTAAGTGATGGATGAAGGATAGGCAAACATAGAGCTCAAGACTGGACGTTACAGCTGCGGTTAAGGCGAATGTGGAGGCCATCTTTGGACTGTAAATTGAACTGGAGTAAGTCAGAATTTTACATTAGTTTGAGATTTTTAGCGGTTGAAATGGAGATGGTTGACCGGGTTTACGGTTAAAATATCTGGAATTACTGAGTCAACAAGTCTTCTCTGTCGGTATAAATAAACAGAAGTTAAATTATTTTTTTTCACAGTCGCTTCAGACACAGGCACTATTTAATCCGAGAGATATTCCAGCTCTTCTGCCCGAATCTTGGTTAGCTAGCTGGAGGATATGCTTATTTTGTTAGCAAATCATATTTTGGTTTGATAGGAAGTCCAGAGGTTCTGAGCTTTCACATGAGGCCTGTCTATATCCTGAGAATGAGAAAAACGTGTATGTGTCCTCTATCTGGCAACCCAGGTTCAGTTGTGATTGTAGTAAGAGCCAGAATACATATTGTTCTTTTAAGATCATTCAAGCTACAAAAGCATAAAGTGGGTGTATTTTGATGCCACAGTTCGATTCCTGGACTACAGGAGCCTTTCTGTGTGGAGTTTGCATTTGGTTCCTCATGGATTACATACTGTCCATTTAAAGTTGCACGATGTAAATTTTCAGCGTCGGGTTTGTTATCTGCTTGTCTCCATAGAGATGTCATTGCTTTGCCTGAAATGTTCCACAGTATGACATTAAACATCAATCTAGTGTAGTGTTTTTGTGCTTGAAATACATGCGTTCTTACTGTAAGCGCCGACTGTCACAGATCAGGCCTGATGGTGTCACCTGATTGTCTCAACGGAGATGGATTTCTTTGATGTCATACTGTGGAACATTCCATGCAAAGCAATTACATCCATGGAGACGAGCAGACGGTGGACCCTTCACCAGAAAAGTTACATAGTGCTCTTTTAACTGCCCGGTCGCCTTTTATCCTCCTTCGTCTACACCTCTGCTCTCCTGAGGTGCTCTGTTTCTCCATAGAGTCTTCTGTTCAGTAATTAAAACTCATTTAAGTCCAACGTCCTGGATTGTGTTCCCACCTAGAAACGTCCAGAAATAGAACTAAACCAGAACAAAACCAGGAATGAGGACGAACCAGATCCAAACCAGGACTTAATCAAGACTAGACCCAAAAAATGAACTGGAAAAGACTAGACCAGGACTGACCCAAGAGAATTCTAGCTCTTAAAACACTGTATCTGATTTTTAAAACATGAAAAACTGATATAGTTCATTTTAAACGGTTTGCAGCTGTCCAAAGTTATTCCTCATTTACCTTATGTATTCTGAACATCCTAATTATTCACCCTGATGAGTTTATGAGGCTTTTCACAACCTGAGACCAAAGCGTTGTTTTGCTGTCACGATAATGCTAACAGCAGCTAGCATTCTAAAAGCGCACTTCCTGGTTTGCACAGATAAAAACGCTTTACAATAGCACTTGTCACGTGGCTAAAAATTGATCGTGACGTCACATCGCAAAGCATTATGGGATACCACCTTAGACAAAACAAACCTCCTCCATCAAAACAACCTCCTGTTTTCCTGTTCATTCTGAAATATGAACTTGTTTTTCATAGATAATTTCTGGTTTCTGTTTAAATGAAGAATACGTGCCTTGTAGTGTAGCAACGATACTGAAATTTCAAACTCAATTTCGATACTATACTGTCCTGTGAATGTGGCTTTTTAGCATCGATAACTGCTCAAATGAGTATCTAGTTTCGATATTAGTTTTAGTATCGATTAGTATCTGATTTTCGATACTTTTGACAGCCCTAGTGCCATGTGTCCGTTTGCTTGTCTAAGGCTGTGATATAAAGTGTAAAGTGGGGTATTAGATGTAGACAGCACACAGCAGACTCACTTATGTATCTGTACTGGGGTAACACAAACTTTACTTTATTAACTTCTCTATTGGCTTATTGTAAACATACCATTCCAGACATTCAAACCAGAACAGAGCAGCCATACGTTTCCATGGTGACCAATTGTGATGATTATGAAACTGAAATAACAACATAATGAGCCAAACTTAGGAAGCCTGGCTTATGGAGTAAAGTAATGAGACCTAAGTTAATAATCACTGTATTGTGGATGGCCTATGTATAATATCTAAACCCAAGACCCAAACACAAAACCAGGACTGAACCAGGACTAAACCAGGACTAAACCAGGACTAAATTGGGATTAAACTCGAACTAAATTAGGACAAAACCAGAATTAAAACCAAAAGTAAACCAGAACTAATCAGGACCAAACCAGGACCAAACCAGGACTAAATCAGTACTAAACCATGACCCGATCAGGATTAAATGCTATACAGGATTAAAAACTAAATTTAACCTGAATTAAAACAGATCCAAACCAGAACTAAGTGTGGGATGACATATTCTGAAGCTCGATTTACTGCTGAAGTAAATACAGACGATAAACGATAATATTCAAACTAATTTATGCCACTGATTCAAAAACTCAAGGGCAGATTTAAACCACAAAACTATTTTAAATCTACAATATGGTTAAAAAAATTATGAGCTGCAATAAATAAACAGCAGAATGAAACGCTTTAGTACTTTGTTTGTATCTATAACAAGTCATAGAAGTTATTAATTCAACCTCTTAGGGCTTACTTATCTATAGCCAAGAAATAACCAAAATTTCCCAGTACTGCAAAGAAAATGTACACATGATAAATAATGACCCCCCAAAAAATTGTTCTGGTTTGGGTCCAGTTTAAGTCCTCACGTAGATTTGGTTTGGTCCTGTCCTAGTCCTGGTTTAGTTTTGGTTTAAGTGCATATTCTACTTCCTCGACACAGGCAGCAGATGCAATATATGTATCTCCGTAACTGTTTTCATGATGTAAACAAGGCCCAACACGTATAAACTGCACAATAGTTACTATTAGACAAATCAAAATGAACGACAACACCTTTATTTTGTGAAATAACGGTTTAAACTGCCAGAAAAATGTCTTCTTTGAGTGTAAATTGTCTCAGCATTTTGAACCGAATTTTCAGTTGAACTCACTGCTAGTTCTTGTATTTTTGTACCTTTACTTTCAACTTTTGACTTGACTGATGTAAAACTATGATAAATATTGACCACAGGTATTACCAAGTCAGAATTAGAAAAACTTTTTAATTGCAGGTTTAGTGTTAGTTTAGTCCCAGTTTTGATGTTGTGATTGGGCCCTTAATGAAACTTACTTACAAAAAAAAAAAAACATACTAAAACCGGACTAACCCAGGACTTGACCAGGCCCATAGCGGTACTCACTTCCCCTCGGAGCCGTAGCTGTTCATGCTGTCTTCGATGGACTCGTGGCTGGCCTGTCGGATGGTACGGCTGGGCATCTCCACAGCCAGACCCGTCTCTGTGCTGCGTTGGATACTCTTCAGCCTGCGGCCCTCGGCATCTGCACAAACACAACAACGTCTTATTCACATGTGGAATTATTAAAGGGGACGTATTATGTAAGTTGACTTTTATGAGCTTTGAAACATGTAGCAATAATTTTTCATCATTAGCTTACTCAGAGTTGTGTTTTGGTTGACTCATGCACGTTTGAGTGATACCGTATTGTCCTGCATTTGAGGCTTGAGTGTTCAGAAAAAGTCAGTTTTCACCTACCCCCTATGTCCACCCACTGCTGTATACTGTTATGACATTTTTCAACAGTAAAAAACATGTAAATCAAAATCTGCTGCTTGCTTTGGACATGGAGTCTACTTGTTTCTGTCACTTAGACGTTTTAGATTAAAATTGCAGCTTATAAGGAACAAAATCTTTATATGTTATAATTTTGTACTAAATACCCGGACAAAAAAAAAAAAAAAAAAGAGAGAAAAAGCTCTTTTCGCAAACACTCAAAGTAGCTTCAGAACTGCATACATTCTACAGTCACTGCCCATACTGCGTGTGTTTTTTTTTTTTTGTTTTTTTTTACTCCACTGGTATAAAATGTAGGTTCAATTAACACATATCTTTAAATCATTAAAGGGCCCATATTACGCTGTTTTCTGATCTATGTTATAATGTTGTTTCCTCATCACAAACATACCTGGAGTTGTTTTGTTCATTTACGCATATTTAACACAAACCTTGCATATTTAGGTTCTTTTCTCAAATTGAAAACACTCTGTTCCACCTTGTGATGTCATACGGCAATACAGGAAGTGCTCCCCTGTGTTTTTAAACTCCGTACGCCTTCACTAGAATCATTTGGATAATTTCAGTCCTGGACTTGCCAATCTCTACTGATCTAAAGGTAAAAGGTAGATGTTAACGTGAAACTACTACTACTATATGACATCACAAGGTGGAACAGAGCATTTTGAGCTTTGGAGAAGTAAAATGTAATAATAAAGGTTTACTCAAAAATATGTGAATGAAACAAAACACAACTCCAGTATGTTTCTGGTGAGGTAACAGCATTATAACATGGCTTTTGTATTACATGCATTGAGAAAGTAAAAACGCCATGAAATTTTCTTAGTATGAAGTAGGAAGAAAGAAATAGTTTGCCATGGTAACAAAATTTCCCATCAATATTCACAAATTCCACCATTTCCTTGAGAAAATGAACAGTTATCAATTATTCAAATCCAATTCACCATACGCAACCTCTATAATTGTCCGCTATTCCCATTTTCATTCCCTAAACCTACCATGTTCCCATTATGTTCACATTAGTCCACACTGTATCCTTCTGTGATCCCTCTTAACATAAGTCAATGAGTTTGTCCCTTGTTGACCTCGCTGGAGGAGAGGAGGAGGTGAAAAATGGCTCTCCAAACAAGGACAAAGCACTAGATGATTCCTGGTTTAGTGGGACATAGATCTTAGCGGGACAAGAGGCTAAATCACCAGGAGACACACTTATGGGCGAGTTAGGTGCGGACGGGACAGGGGAGAGGGAGTTGTAATGGGGAGGGGAAGGTGGGGGCTCGTCCTTGTTTTGGCAGTAGGACTTAAGATGAGTTCACTTAAAAACAAAATATCTGTTTTTGTGAATTGTTTAAGGGGTTGGTATATTCAGACTTGATTATATTGAGGTTAGAGTTGTTTCTAGATGGGCAAACAGGAGGCTAAATAAGAGTCAGGTTTGTGGAGATGCGAGCCCGCTCAGAGTAAGGATGTTTTACAGTGCAGCAAACACAAGCAAAATGAAAGCAAACAAACAAACACACTTTTATTTTAGTCTATGTTTTGGCTGAAAAGTTACAAACTGTGGCTTTAATTTTCTATTTGAGGTAATAGGAAGGTTCTGTAGCCACACCTGCCTGAGGGACAGAAGCGTGGCTGCCAATCTGAGCCAACGGCCTCTCCAACTACAACCACTCACTCACACACCAAATTCATACATAGGCAAGGTGGGTGAAGTGTATTGCCCAAGGACACAATGCCATTATGTACTAGTAAGAGCTGAGTTTGTGACGCCTCAAACACCTTGTCTCATATCTAGGGACATAAATCTCATCTAATCTTAACAACTTCTTTAAAGCCATAGTATGTAACTTCTTAGCCAAACTAGAATAATGCTTTTTTTTTTGTTTTGTTTTTTCCATTTTGGATGTTTTTTATTGCACTGAAAAACATGGCTCCTTACTCTGAACAGGCTTGCATCTCCACAAACCTGACTCTTATTTGGCCTGTCTCCATGAAAATGCTGTTCCTTTGACTATAATCTTCCCAGTATCTATCTATCTATCTCCATGGAGAATGTTCAGACGTACGGTTTTAACTTTCTATTTCCACAGAATCACGCAGGTGACGTACCATCTCCAGAAAGTTCCATACTGTACCTTTAATATGAATACAACTGCCACATTCAAAATTGCCTATAGAATCATAACATGTCGTTTCCCTCTCCCCTCTCTTTGTTTCCTGTCCTTTTGTTCTCTCTCATCCTCCATGCGAAGAGGACAAAGTGTCACAGCTGTCGGTTGCCATGGCCGCCGAGTCTGCCGTTGCCGCTGGAGACCACCAGCGGCGACCGCGGCGACGGGGCGGCTGCTGCGATGCGGTTATGTAACTCTATCAAGCAGGTGTGTTTGGTAAATAAGACATGACTGCAGTTTGATTCGGGACGCGCAATATGAGGCGCTCGGCCAATCAGACGCGAGAACAGATATGAGCGGGGTGGCAGGTCATTTCTCACAACAATTGAGCCGTAATTCCACTCAGACATCGGGAGATAACAGGGAGGCGATGCTGGATAAGTGGCTGAGGCTTTCTAATAATACAATGTAATGGCGCGGTGGCAGCTGTGGAGGCTTGTGAGTGTTGCATCATCATTCTGCCACTAAATGAAATATGAAGTGAAAAGTCTTGTGTCAGAGTGGCAAGACTTTAAACGCTGCATAAAAAACATGGCTATTGTGCAAAAAGTGCTGTTGCTTGTTGTCGACTGCACAGAATGAAATAAATACTCGTGTTATATATACTGTATATTTAAATGGACATAGCTAACGTGCTAGCCACCGCGTTCCAAACAGGAAGTGATTATGGGCGCGCTTCCGGCTCCATCGACTCCAATTCACTTTACACTGGAAAACTGTCGCCCCTCTCTTTTAAACTGCTGCTGTTAGGCTCGTCATTTTGGTTTTAAAATGTTCGAATTAACCCGCTCTACATGATCCTGGTGTTTTTATTTTGCTATTTTTTCCGTAACTCAAGATATGAACATTAATAAAAGACAAATCATGCGCCTTCCTTCGATTGACAGAGTAGCTAAGTGCCCCCTCCCTGCTAAACCAGCGGTGCAGGTGGAAAGGGGCGTTACCTTCAACAGCTTCTGTCCAGATTGGCTCTTTGGTTGCTATGATACTCATGGTCGAAATTCCAACTATGGAACTCCAAATTTGCCCCTATAACTGCTCTAGGCTCAATGAGCTTCATTTGACTGAAGCCGAACGCTGTGGGCGACGTCACACTCACTTAGTCCACTTCTTTATACAGTCTATGCTTTTCTCTTGTAAATCGTTCATTATTAAAAGGGGCTGTACTTGATTTTTATTTCTTCTGGTTAAAGCCACAGTATGTTACTTTTTGGCCAAAAAGTAGGCTAAAATACTAGCATGTTTTTTTGTTTTAGTTTAGTTTTTTTTTTTTTTTAAACTTAAAAAAACACATGCATCCTTATGGCATCTCCACAAACCTGACTCTTATTTGGCCTGGAGAACACTCCCGTCCTGTTTGTTTCCATGGAAATGTTGTTCCTTTGGCTATAATCTTCCAATGCATATCTATCTCCATGAAGATCATCTGAAGTATGACTTAGACTTTCTATTTCCATGGAATGCAGGTGAGGCACCATCTCCAGAAAGTTACATAATGTACCTTTAATGAAATTCATTTTTTGTAAAGCATTTTGTAGGGTAATAACCAATACAGAAGCTACTGACAGGGGCCCCAGTTTTTGTCCAGAAATCCTCTAGGCCTCCTGTTTACCATATAGCCCTCCTCTGTACCATATACTCTCTGCCCCTCCTCTGTACCATATACTCACTGTCCCTCCTCTGCCCCATATACTCACTGTCCCTCCTCTGTACCATATACTCACTGTCCTAATTCAAACTAATCAACAATCATCAAGCATCTTTGGTACTACACTTTGACACACGTAAGTAGGTTGCTTCTAAAAACAGCGCCGTGACTATACCTCGGGAAAAAAATAAAATAAAAAAATGCAAAACGTCTTGTCTCTTGCGATGACTAAGGCTGGATGATGAAAAGGCTCTGGCGCTCAAACGGTGCAGCCAGCAGAAAACAGCAGACCACGTTAATTACTTTGAGGTAGATAAGCATTTCCAAGCTTTCTCCAAATGAAGCCGTCCTGCTGAGTGCACTGGGCTATTATTAGAGACGCGCAGACGCTATTGTAAACGCTACAAGCAAAACCATGAGTTACCATTTATGCACCTGACTCTCCGCTTAACAACAGGACTTAACTTAAAGGGGCTTGTCATTCTCCATTTTGAGTCAATTTACCAAATGTGTGTCCATCATGCTAGTCGTTAGCTTGACTGGTAGCCTTAGTTCACCAGTCATTTAAGTCAGACGGGTAGTAATTGCTAACACATAACATATTTAGATCACCACGTTACCTTTTATTGTTTGTTAATGCTATATTCGCCGAAAACAATGTATTAACATGTTTAATAAGTTTCACTTTCATTTTTGATGGCCTAAGTCCCACCTACCTTTGAAGTCATTCCCCCTTCAGAGCGCTATCACAACACAATCAGCGTGCATCCCGCTAAATTACTGCATATCGCATCAGGTTTGTGAAGTTGTAGTGTATTGTCTTGTATCATGTTTTTGTATATTTATGGAGAATTGTCGTGTGGGAGCATGGATGACATAGGCTTGTGGGTTGAGCTTTGGATAGAACCTTACTGCTAACCGTAAGGAGGGTTCGAATTGGGCCTGGGAGAGATCGCTAGATGACTCAAACATGCATGGATGACATCTAAAACCTCTTCAGGCATGTTTTTGATGAGGGAGCAACGTTATAACATGGTAAAAAGCTCTAAAAAGTTGATTTTGCATAATACCCTCTCTTTAAATCTTTCTTACTAAGTGGTCACAGTTTTACTCTGACGACTTTGGCAAGTTGGATTCAATCATTTTATTCACACAGAACTGACTATATATATCCAAAGTGTGATGCGTGGCGCTTTGAGAGTCTTGTCTCCATGGAGATGTTACTGCTTTGCCCCCTGTTCCACAGTATGGCATTAAACTTATCTGTCTCCATTTATACAAACAAGTGACAAGTGATTTAAAAAAAAAAAATTATCATGATCAGAGCGTTCTCCATTCATTTGTATCATATTTCTGTGTTGTCCTTCATATTTCCACTTTGTTCTCATTTGCGTTGTTGTATAGTGAACATAAATAACCTTTCATTGACCGGTCCTTCCATAACTTTCTCTTCTCTGACTGTGTGCCGTTTATTAGGATCCGTCCTGGTGCATCGTGGGTAGTCAGGCAGATGGAGCGGTGATGGATGTTGAGGTTAGGGCTGCGGTGTTAAAAGTCAATACGCGTCATGGATCAGGGAGCGAGTAAAAAACATCTCTGCACCTTGTCCTCCACCCCACACGAGGCAGTCAATACACTGTTAGACACTCAGACGATATATGAGGTGAAAACAGTAATAAGAGCCACATCATTTAGAAGTGGTTGAATTCAAAATTGTATTTAGGGATATAATCATATTTTCCATGTATTTGAACAAAACGTGTCTTGCCCCAAACTCCGCTCTGGTCTCTGAAAAGTTATGAAAAGTGCTAAAACTCATCATGGTGAAAAAGACAGGATCAAAACCAGGTCTAGACTAAGAATAAACCAGTTCAAATGGGGCTGAAGTAGGACCAAACCAGGACTGAAGTAGGACTAACCCAGGACCAATCAAGGCCTAGACTAGGACTAAACCAGTTCATACCAAGACTGAAGAAGGACTAAACCAGGGCTAAACAAGAACTAAAAAAGGATCGAAGTTGTGAAAACCAGGACTAAACCAGGACTGAAGTATGTCTGAAGTAGGACTAAAACAAGACCAAATCAGGACTACATTAGAACTAAACCCAATTCAAACCAGGACTTAAGTAGGACTAAACCATGACTAAACCAGGACTAAACTAGGACCAAACTAGGACTGATGTAGGCCTAAAACAAGACCAAATCAGCACTAGACTAGGACTAAACCCAATTCAAACCAGGGCTGAAATAAGTCTAAACCAGTTAAACCTAGGACTGAAGAAGGACTAAACCAGGACTAAACTAGGACCAAACCATGACTGAAGTAGGACAAAAACAAGACCAAATCAGGACTAGACTAGAACTAAACCCAGTTCAAACCAGGACTGAAGTAGGACTAAACCAGGACTAGACTAAAGCCAAACCAGGACTGACGTAGGACTAAACTTCAGTTCTAAAATCAGATCTCCATTTTATAGTCGTGACTGGACATATATTCTCTTTCCCCTGCCTCAGCTGCTTGCGTTAGATAAATGTGTTTGGCTCTCAGTACTAGACCTGGTCTGGACTCCGGATGCTGGCTCTGAGAAGTCCAAACCGGGCCAAAACCAGGACCACAGTCCAACTAGACCTTACCAGGGGAATTTTAATATGGAGCAAAGTCATTCAATTAAACGGTAGCTATTCTGAAGTACTTGATTAAAATGTTGTACAAAAACAAAAGCATAGTAGTAGCAGTACTAGTATTTGCTGTAGTAGGCTATGAATAACACTACTACCTATAAAAGTAGTCGTATAGTAGTACAAATATAGACATAGTAATAGTACTTATACACCAAAAAAAAGTCACTACCAAAAAAAAAGGTCACACACTCTAATATTTGGTTGGACGCCTTTAGCTTTGATTACGGCATTCGCTGTGGCATTGTTTCGATGAGCTTCTGCAATGTCACAAGATTTATTTCCATCCAGTGTTGCATTAATTTTTCACCAAGATCTTGCATTGATGATGGTAGAGTTTCACCGCTGCCTTCAAAGCCTTCTCCAGCACATCCCAAAGATTCTCAATGGGGTTAAGGTCTGGACTCTGTGGTGGCCAATCCATGTGTGAAAATGACGTCTCATGCTCCTGAACCACTCTTTCACAATTTGAGCCCGATGAATCCTGGCATTGTCATCTTGGAATATGCCCGTGCCATCAGGAAAGAAAAAACCCATTGATGGAATAACCTGGTCATTCAGTATATTCAGGTAGTCAGCTGACCTCATTCTTTGAGCACATACTGTTGCTGAACCTAGACCTGCATCCAATAGGAGGCTCGCTGAACCAGACCTGCATCCAATAGGAGGCTCGTACCTATTTGCTTAGTTAAATCCAGGTGGCGACTTTTTTTTTGGCCAGGCAGTGTATTTAGGATAGTATATCTAATGCATTTACTTTATTTTTTATAAGTCAAGCCAATTACTCCCACTTTTTTGTCCTCCTTTGGCTTAGCCCTATTTTAGATCTGGTAAATCGATTGTAGGAGTCTTATTTTAGACCTGGTTTAGACCTATATTAGAATAGTTTGGTTATAGACCAGGTTTGGATCTGGTGGTACTCAGAACCCTAAAAATTTCTTTAGGTGGTACTTGGTGTGAAAAGTTTAAAAACCACTAGTATAGTACATTTCTTACTGTTACTATTACTTAATCCGATGACTACTACTGATAATTTAACTTTTACTTCTTTAACTTTACTTCCCAAAAATAGCCTATTCTAAATCTCTTCTGCACATCATAAACTAGAATATCAGGAAGCATTAGCATTATCAGTTAGCATTAGCATAAATCCTTGGTCCTTGTTCCTGTCTGCTCTTCTGACCTGTATAGAGCACTTTCTTGTTAGCTCTTAGAAAGTCCAGTATTGATGCTGTTGTAGAGGTAAACAGGTTAGCGTTAGCATCAGCCGGTCTGATTGGACTTTTCCTCTGATTGGATTTGGTCAATGAGCCAATACATCACCACACAACAAGGGGGAGGGGGAAGCCACGCTATAGCTCCTCATTTGTCTTTCCATTCACCTTGGGTTTATAGATGGGATAAAATATATTCCCTTAAAGGCCCTCTACCCAATTATTTCCCATGTACTTGAGCAAAATGTGTCTTGCCCCAGTACAGATATATTGTATATGCAGCTCTAGAGGTCAAAATATGTCCACTGAGTAATGTTTGCATCTAATTATAAAGCGTTTTATTGTTTGATAATCAGGAAGTGGACTGTTAGCATGCTAGTTGTTGTTCGCTTTACAGCAAAACTGTACTTAGGTCTCTGAGGGTTGTGAAAAGTGCTTCTAAACTCATCGCGGTGAATAATTAGGATGCTCAGAATGCATAAGGTAAGTGAGGAATAACCACTGCAAAATTAACTAGTTCCTTTTTCATGTTTTTAAGTAAAAATCAGGAACATCGCCTTTAAATAGGGAAAATTACAAATTAATAAATTGGATAAGTAAACTCTACTTGAAAAATCCTGAAAAACTATACTGATACTATACCAATAACTAGAAGAACGGTGTAAATGGAGTAATCATGAAATCTCAATTTCATGAACCACGCCCACTCCAGGAAGTCCATGAGGCACTGACCAATCAAAAGTCCTCAATTCTTCCATTTTTATTTTGTTTTGCTATCATTCCCATGTCGTCATTGTTAAAAAGAATGTGTTCTTAATGTTTTGCTGGTAAAATAAAATGATAATATAAATACAAATCATTATTCATAGTAGAAAACAAAACACCATTGACCGTGTTCACACACACAATATCAGAATCATAGACTGTCTATATAAATGGACATAGCTAACCTGCTAGCCACTGTGTTCCAAATAGGAAGTGATCATGGGCGCGCTTCCGGCTCCAATTCACTTTACATTGAAAAACTGTTGCCCGTCTCTCCATTACTGCTGCTGTTAGGTTTATCATTTTGATCTTAAAATGTTCATATTAACCCGCTCTACATGATCCTGGTGTTTTTATTTAGCTATTGTGTCCGCAAATCAAGTTATGAACCTTAATAACAGACAAATCAGGCACCTTCTTTCCTCCCACTAGCGTTAGCAACAGGTTTGATTGACAGTGTTGTTAAGCACCCGCTCCCTACTAGCGTTACAACAGGTTTGATTGACAGTGTTGTTAAGCACCCGCTCCCTACTAAACCAGTGGTGCGGGTGGGAAGGGGCGTTACCTTCAACAGCCTCGCTCCAAAATGACTCTTTGGTTGCTATGATACTCGAACACCAAATTGTCCTCTATAACCGCTAGCTTCATTTGACTGGAACCGAACGCTATGGGTGACATCACACTCACTCAGTCCACTTCTTTATACAGTCCATGATTAGAATAGAGACTAAACTTGGACTTAAACCAAACCAGTCCATTGATGACCAAACGCAGCCTAAAAGCATCACTGTTCTATAGATCATCTTGGTTTGAAAGCATAACTAAAATCGCCAGGTTGTGTTATGGCTGAGTGTCCCTGAGCGAGGAGAGGACGCCCCAGAAAAGTCAGAGTAAAAAATGTGTGCGGAGAAAAGGGGTCTGCTCCAGCGGGACAGAGGCAGGTGCACGGGACAGGAGCAGACAGGAGCAGACAGGAGAAACAAGGAGAGGAAACAGAAGTAAAGTAGGACACGTATTCTTAATATGCTTCCTCTTATCGCTTTTTGCCAACTAATGTCACGCAGGGCAGTCACTGCAGATTACACATGGATATTGGGGCAGTCGGCGCCATATTGGTTCCATCAAACTACTTTTATATAGCTTTTCACAGAACGGGAAGATTGAGTTATTTATCTATCACCGGAAAGCTAAAATTTTCCTAAAAACTGGTTTAATACTGATATTTCAGCAGCTAATACATGTTCTATTTGGAGTTTACGTTTCTTCACATTAACAACTAGAACCAATATGGCGGCAGGTGGCACAAAACGATTGTGCGGATGTTTGTGTATTCAGACCGTGACATAGGGTTTCCATGAAAAGTCTATGCGAAGGCCACGTGTCTAGGCTAGTCCAAAGTTTGCGCAGTGCGTTTGAGCGTTGCCAGAGTTGAAAAATCATAAAATTTGTTGCGTTTCAATGTCTGTGTAATCCCTCAGTCGCCCAGGTATGATCCATAGTAAAAGAAAAATTCAAACTCGTCAGCGGGACAAAAAGATGTTGGTGTGAAGACGTTTCGCTGCTCATCCAAGTCGCTTCTTCAGTTTTGGTCAGTTTTCTGGTAGTGCTGCCTTATATCTATCTGAAGGGAGGAGCTAGCTAGCTAGTTTCAGTGTAGCAAGCTCCTGCCAGGTGACAAATTTGAATTTTTCATTTACTTTGCGTAACAATGTGTTTCAAGCATCTGCAGTCACATGCCAAGGCGTTCAAGTAGATAGTAGTTTGATTACAGTTGCAAGAAACAAATTGACTTGCTCGTCAGTCATGCAGTAGTTTAAGGCGTTGCACATGTGGTTGCTACCATCTCGCCACTGTCAGCTTGCCTCCTAGTAATGCTAGCTGAATGTCTCTACCCTCTCTCTCCCCATTTTCACGCTACAGCTGACCTGTGAAGCCTTTGGGGCAGATTTTTTTAAGAAAAGAAATTTCTTTAAAATTTTTTTCTGAAGTATGACAAGTATTGCAAAACCGATGCATCAACATGTGAAAGAAAACTGAAATATGAACTGCTAATACAAGAATCTCATGCATTTTGTAAATATTTAATCTAAACTACAGGTTTAGCAACAGTTCCTTATGTTGTGACCGTTATACCTTAACCTTAAAGATTACTTAAAGAGGGGGTATTTTACTTCTATGGGGTATTAACTGCTAACACATATTTAGATCACCATGATACTTTTTATTGCTGTGAAAATGCTATACCAGTCGAAAACAAAGTATTAACGTGTTTTATAAGTTTCACTTTTGTTTCTGCCCCTCTGCGTCCCCCCTCACTCCCCTCCCCATCACAACACAATCAGCTGCATCCCTCTAACGGAACTACAGCACATCGCATCAGGTTTGTCAAGCTGCTTTGTACAGTTTTGTATCATGCTTTTGTATATTTATGGACTGTCGTGTGGGAGCATGGATGGCGTAGGCTTGTGCGCTGAGCATTACAGCAAACCATAATGAGGGTTTGAATAGGGCCCAAGAGATCGCTAAATTACTGAATACAGTCTTTAATACAGTCTTTTGTATATGGAGCAATAGTTTTTTTATGCACAAAAAAGCACATTCTTTGAGTTTAAATTGGACTATTCATGACCAAGATTGATTTATCGACAAATGAAAATGTAGGCTTTTTGCTGTGTACATAGCCTACATTAAAGGCACACTGTGTGACTTTTTGGTGGGGAGTTTGCCACCTGCTTGGAGATGTTACTGCATGTTCTGGAATGTTCCATAGTGTGCAATCAAACATATCTATCTTGCATTTATTCAAATACAGGTGTTTTTATTGTTCAAAAATACCTGGAAAACATGATTTTTTACAATTTTTACTACCACTTCACAGATCAGACTTGTAACTTGACCTGGTGTCACTTGTTTGTCTCCAGGGACATGGACCATTTCAGGGATAGTAACAGCATCTAAAAGGAGACAAGCAGGTGACGGACCCTCAACCAGAAAAGTTACACAGTGTACCTTTAAACTATAACCTTATTGTAACGCAACAGCGTATTTGTATATTGATTTATTGATGTACTGCCATAATGAACAGCTTATCCATAACCCATCTCTCCTTGGTCCTTATTGGAAAGCAGTATTTTACATCTCCCTGGTTGCCTCTTGTCCATTCATCTGAGTCTCGTTAAAGTCCATGGGTGGGTTCATTTCTCTGCCGTCCCGTCACGTGCCGGAGTGTCCCCGCGAGAGGATACGCTCTCCCCATAGACTCATTATACGGCAGCATTCTGACACGTACATTTGTTATACCCACCGAGAGGACAGGGCAAACTCACAATTAAACAACATGTGGTGATGTGTCTGCTCTACTTTTAGTATGTAGCGTTAATGTTCTTTAAAGGCGCACTGCGTAATCTTTTTTGGTAGAAGGTACGTCCCCTGCTTGATGTTATTGTTTTCCCTGTAATGTTCCACAGTAAAGCATCTAGCATGTATTACCTTACTTGTGTTGTTACCTTGAAAACAAGCACCCTAACGCGGAACAGGCTCACCTCTCCACAGTTCCGACCTGTAACTTTGCCTGGCGTTGTCACTTGCTTCCATGAATACACATAAGATTATTGTCGTACTATGGAATATTCTCGGCGCTAGCATAACAGTGGATACAAGCAGATGGTGTATATCATTCACGGATTTGCCAAAAGTATTAAGTCGTTTAAATGAGGTAATAAACAATAGCTGCTATAGCTTGGCGCTTTGGAGTCCCACCGGAGGAGCTGGAGGAAGTGTCTGGGGCATAGACTGTATAAAGAAGTGGACTAAGAGAGTGTGACGTCACCCGTAGCATCCGGCTCCAGTCAAATGAAGCTCATCGAGGCTAGAGCAGTTAGAAGGCCAATTTGGAACTCATATTTGGAACTCTGACCGCGAGTATCATAGCAACCAAAGAGCCAATCTGGATCAAGGCTGTTGAAGGTAACACCTTGAGCGGGCATTTAGCAACGCTGTCAATCAACCTGTTGCTAACGCTAGCGGGAACGACCTCTGGGAAAGAAGGCGCCTGATTTGTCTGTTATTAATGTTCATATCTTGATTTACTGACACAATACCGAAATAAAAATACAAAGATCATGTAGAGAAGGTTAATATGAACATTTTAAGACCAAAATGACGAGGCTCACTGCAGAAATTACAAAG
Organism: Periophthalmodon schlosseri; assembly: GCA_000787095.1. NCBI lineage: Eukaryota > Metazoa > Chordata > Actinopteri > Gobiiformes > Gobiidae > Periophthalmodon > Periophthalmodon schlosseri. Next base: position 20,620 of record KN473023.1, read on the forward strand.
AGAAAGGCGACAGTTTTTCAATGTAAAGTGAATTGAAGCCAGAGTCGAACTTCCTATTTGGAACACAGCGGCTAGCACATTAGCTATGTCTATTTATATATACAGTCTACCATTGTGACTCAATAGTAGGGCTGCACAATATATTGCAAAAATATCGATATCGCAGTAATGGCTGACGTAATAATTGATATTGCAAGAAAATACATATAACGCAACAGCACAAAGTTCTCAGTTTGACAGAAATGTACTGTTTTGTTTTGAAAAGTAAAATGGACAAAAAGGCAGTTTGTATTCATGATTTTCCTCATTGACTTGGGTTGGTCTTGGTTTTGACTGTGATAAGTTTTTACTAGTGAAAAATAAAAGCATGTACATTTTTTATTTAACTGAACTTCCTGTGCCAAAAAGTTTATCGAAATATCGCAATAATATCGTTATCGCCACAAAAAACGTAGTTATCGGATATCGCATATTTTTTTCATATCGTGCAGCCCTACACCGTGCTGTCATAAAGGTGACCCAGATAGTCCCTTCAGTAGCCTTCAGCACAGTACGTCAACATTTCTCTAACAATGGATGATTTAATAATCTGATTATTTAAGCAGGATCAGAGGATTCGTTTGAGTTGTCAAAAAGACCAAATGTTCTCCACAAAAGACAAATGCACAAAAAGTGAGAATTGTGTCCTCAGTAGAACAATGGTGCGAGATACAGCAGGACTTCTCACTTATTAGTCCCACTGTTGAAGAGCGCAGTGGTGAGCCTTCTGCCAATGGGCTTTTTTTAAACATTCTCAACACTGATCAAGTTATCAAGCATGAACATTTAATTTTTAATTCTTTATTTTTATTTTATTTTATTTTAAGATTGGGCATTCCACTTTTATGGGGTATTAGTAGCTAACACATAACATATTTAGATCACCATGTTAACTTTTATTGTTTTGAAAATGCTATATGTGTCGAAAACAACGTATTAACATGTTTAATAAGTTTCCGTTTTGTATTTGACGCTCTGATCCTGCTTTCCTTTGCTCCCTGTGCTAAGTCACTCTCCCTTCAGAGCGCTATCACAACACAATCAGTGTGCGTACAGCTAATGAAACTACTGCACATCGCATCAGGTTTGTGAAGTTGTAGTGTACTGTTTTGGATCCAGCTCTTGGATATTTATGGAAAATTGTTGGGCAGGAGTCTGGAGGGTGACGTAGGCTTGTGGGGAGAGATCGCTAGATTACTCAGACATGCATGGATGAGATATAAAACCTCTTCAAGCATGTTTTTGATGAGGGAACATTATAACGTGGTAGAAAGCTTTTTGGAGTTATGAGAAATCAAAAGCAAAATCATCTCATTTCTTTCTGATCATGGTCCCTCTGATTATTCACATCAGATTCTACAGTTTGCATGATATTTAAACAATCTTATTACTCCAGAAGTCAGATCATCAGATGTTGGTGTGCATGTGAACAAAGGGAGGGACGATGTCTCTCGGCTGACATGGGAACGTCTTGGGGCCCCACCGGAGGAGCTGGACGAAGTGTCTGGGGTGAGGGAAGTTTGGGAGTCCCTGCTTAGAAAGAGACCATGTTATAATTTTGTCGTCCTTACCAAAAACATACCTGGAGTTGTATTTTTGTTTCATTCACGCTTGTTTCATTAATCTGTTAATCCAAAGTCGTCTTCCCTAAGCACTCAAAATGCTCTGTTTTAAGTCCATAAATCATCACTAGAATCATTCTGCGGTCAAATTTCTAGTTTCCATCCATATTTCTTCATGCTTTCCTAAGGCTCTAAATAGTGTAGTTATTATAAAATATTACTTCTTAAATTGTGAAGATTAATGGACAGGGCTGTCCAAGGTCTACAAAAAAAAGATTATGATGATTTGTTTAATTTTAATAACCAGTTAAAACCACTTGAAAAGATCTAATATGCTTTTAAGGTTAATTCATGGAAGGTAAAAAAAAAGAAAAGATTATTCAATTTATCAAAGTAAATAATTGATAGATTACTCGATTACTAAAATAATCTATAGCGGCCGCACTAGTATGAACAAGTTGTATCGTCTAATTACACGTTGTAGCATGTGTAAAAATTAAAATGCAAAATCGGCAATGCTAATAAGTATTAATATGCTAATAGCACCCTAGAACTACTTCCAGGTTCTTGGACAATAAAACGCTTTATAATCAGATGCTGAGAGCACACAGCCATCTTAATTTGACCCATGATCTGCTTTCATGAAAAAAGATCTCGTCCCATCCAGAAATCCATGTTTAAACGATGTGCACATAAAAACAATGAACAACATTTTCTTGAATACTAACATAGAAGCCTCAGCAGCTCGTAGCAGTGTAATACCTGGCACATTTACAAAGGGTTTTTGTGACTTTGATGGAAACAGTGTATTGTAGAGGCGACAGGAGAAGGATCACATGTGTCTGAGACCTGAGATCTCATCCATCAAAAATACTGCACCACACCGCCAGCAAAAAACATGTGCGCCTATGAGGGCTGAAGAAACTAATCATCTCATACAAGAGGGGGAAGTAATGTGGAAGAGGTGTAACAGTATGGTTGGACAAATAATTAAATGGAAATTCCTATTTGAATGATCACAATCGCATCATTCTCTGCAGGAAATATAATAAAGCAACTCTAAGAGGTCTGATATAAAGCCTGTCTACTACACAGATGTTTTAAAGAGGGGTATTACTTCTATGGACTATTAACTCTAACACGTAACATACTGAGATCACCATGATACCTTTTATTGTTTTAAAAATGCTTTAAAATGCAGAAAAGAACTTAATAACATATTTAATAAGTTTCATTTTATTTCTGATGCTCTGAGTCTCCCCTCCCTTTGCTCTCCGTGCTAAGTCACTCTCCCTTCAGAGTTCTATCACGTTATAATTGGCCTGCATTGTGCTAATGGCCATCGACGCAGATACTTTTTATGCTATATTGTGGAATATTATAGTCAAACAACATTTCCAAGGAAGCAAGAAGCAGAAGGAGTCACTCCTCCAGGCCGAATAAGAGTCAGGTTTGTGGAGAAGCCTGCTCATCATGAGGACGCATACTTAAAGATGCACTATGTAACTTTTCCGTTAACGATCTGGCACCTGCTTGAGAAGTTAATGCTTTGCCCTGGAATGTACCACTGTGCAACATTATATATATATATGTTTACCATTAATACTGCTTAAAAATACCTTGAAAAACATGCATTCTTATGGGAGCGGGGTTGCCTCTCCACAGCTCTTATCTGTCTCCATGGAAATAGATAAGTTTGATGCCATACTGTGGAAAATTCTAGACAAAGCAATAACACCTCTTTCACACGGGCAGGTGGCAGACCCTCCACCAAAAAAGTTACATAGTGCATCTTTAAAATAAAAACATTCAGAAAGATAAAGTAAAAGATTATGTTGGTTTATTTTTGGCCTAAAAAGATACACAGTGAGGCTTTAAGAGTGAACACTCCAATCCAATCCAAGTAGCTTCTTCAGGTCTGACAGGGTTCTGGTAAGAATGCACTGTTTCTATTTTACTTTATTTTATTTACATTTTTGGCTCCGTTCTTACAATAGTCATGCTCTAAATTTTCAAAGAGCTCAAATAACAAAATCGGTTTTACTCACCAACGTCGTCCTCGTCGAAGGAGTTCATGCAGGGGAAGTATATGGCCAGAGCCTCGAAGGACGCGGAGAGGCTGAGTTTGCTCTGGGACCTCTCCATGAACAGGTCCGTGGTCGGGGTCGGCGTTTCCACCGGCTTGGCCCAGCGCTGGCCATTCTTCACTCGGAGTACGGCACGCGGCGTTTTGGACTGGAGTCACCTGCCCCCCAACAGGGACAGTTCGAACAATACTGGAAAAATAAGGGAGGACAAGGCACCGAAAGAAAATGGTGCCGGAAGATGTTCAAGGTAGGTACAAAAAACGTGCTAGTCAAAATTTTGGGTTTCGATAAATTGCGAAGAGTTTTCAAATGTTGAGATGCTGCTTGCAATTTGGTAGACTTTCAACCAGCCAGATTTAGTCTACCAAAAGTTGAGGAAAAAAAAAATTAGTTATAAAAGAATAGATCGACAAGTCCAAAAGCTGTGAAAAATCATGTTGAGGAGCAAGTATGGTGATCAAAAATAGCCCCAGTTTGGAAACCAAATTTTTAATAATCAATATGCATTTGAAATATTTAAAAATCTTGAAGAAAAATCCAATACAAATTTCTGAATCTTTTGGAGTTCTATGTGATTTCAAAAAAACATTGATGATTATATAAATATATTTTTTTCTTTCAGAATTCCAACGATATCAGATGCAATATGGTTAGAACTTCCTTCTTTTAGATATGACTTCCACTATAATATCTACTATTAATGTGCAAAATTTTCACACCATCTTCAACAAATTTTATTCTGTCCATTCATTCCTGCAGTTTGCTTCATCTATAGCTATTGCTACATGCTAACATTGCTTTACAGTTTGCCGTAGTTCGTGCTGTTAATCAAAAGCAAAATTTTTTCAATCTTCAAAATTTCTTGTGCTCCCAAAACTCCTTCCGTGTTGGAGCAATTCCGACGAAGTCTCTCAGTTTTCACCTCCGAGATGGCTTGTTTTGAAGGTGACACTTGGTAAAAAAAAAAACAAAAAACGCACAAAATCAGATCATTTCCTCTTGACAACTGCTAAATCTTTGCAACTGCATCACAAAAGATGGTAAGTCCGAGAAATTATTGCCGGGATCTGTAAATACCTCAACCAAAATGAGCACAAATGAGCAATCTGTTGATTCAAGAAGCGACGTAGCACTTAGTTACCACCTTCCCTGTCTCCTTGCAACGCTCGGCCAAGGTTGCCAGGTCTTGCGAGGCAAAAACCTCCCACAATTCACATCCAAAGCAGGTCTATAACAATTGAGACCGTTACAAAGCTTGCATCCCTGTCGGTTCATTCAATCGTTGGAAGTGCACAGCAGAGAGAGAGAGGTGGAGAGCATTTAAGGCAGAATGGGAAAAGGGAGGGGGGATGGAGTCTGGGGGGAATCCTCCAATCAGAGCGCGGAGGAGAGGGAGGAAGGGGGTGGGGCTTGTCTGCTCTGCCAAATACAGGGTTCACAGCAGGATTAGCGCCGTCAGGCAGAGGCAGGGCTCAGTGGGAATGAATGGGCAAAGGTTTGTTATGGGAGAATGCATTGATTTGGTGGATGGATGACTGGAAGTATTTGCCAGAGTAGAGTAGTCAAAAAGTGTACGCGAGTGAGAACTGTTACATTACTCGAGCGGAAGTAAAGAAACTACTCAAGTAAGATTTAAAAAGCACTTCAAAATACGGTGTCTGAGTGTCGGGTTTACATGCAAAAACTATGGGGGAGGCGCGTCTTCATAGTTCCGTCTTCTCTCAAATGTTAATGCTTCTGAAGTTGTTTAAAATGTGCAGTCTGAACAGAAACTTACGGCAAATCGGGTCACAAAACTTGTCAGAAAAACAACAGTTAGGTTTTTTATCAAAGTCGTGCAGCCCTAGTCTTAGGTGTCAAACACCACCATTTTGAAAAAATTGAACTTTTGGCAAAATTTCTAGCACATGAACACGTTTCAAGTGTCTTATCTCAAATACAAGGCGCCCAACTAGAGCTGTTTGACACTGCAATGTGAATACAGCATGAGAAGTACAATTTCATTAAAATACTTCTCAAGCAAATGTACTTGAGTAAATGCAACTAAGTATGAACCTATCTCTGCTAGTTGCAATTTGGGAGGTGAGTGAAAATGAAATATAGATGTAGTGTGAAGCATTTCAAATTGTGTTTAAAGATGTCTGTCTAATCCCTCAGTCATCCAGACAGTATTTATAGCAAAAGTTTAGAGTGAAGATGTTTTGCCGCTCATTCAAGTCGCTCCTTCAGTTCTTGCCTCGTATCTGTTGTGCTTAAAGGCAAATTAGTTAAGCATACATGAAATCAATAAGTACAATGAAAACATTTCAATTCAGAGAGATGTTTAAAATGTCTGTACCAACAAAAAAAAATGCAATAGACCCTGTGCATGTTAGCAAATGCTACTTCTGGTTGTAAAACTGTTCTTGGGTGACTTGTTTTTTTCAGTTAGCATCGCGCCACAGTTTAAAAGTGGGAGACGGCTTCACTCTCAATCGTTTTTCAGCTTCATCTGTGCAATTAGTCTTCACAGAAGCACTGTAATAAAAGAAGTAATAAAAAAAGAAGTAAGTAATAGTAATAATAATAATAATAATGTAGTCTATGGGACAGTAGTGTATGGGTAAGCCTGATGTTCACAAAAAGCAGTTGTTCGCTAATGGGGGGGGTTGTTTCTCTTACACTAAATGTATGCAATGTCTCAGAGTATGTTTTTGGTTAAAGAGTCTATGACCCCCTCCTTGCACTAGTTCACAAGTGTCTCACACTGGACTTAGGCTTATTACAGTTTTATCCACATTCAGGTGCACTGTTATTTCCACTGTGACATTGAATGACTTTAACCTACTATAAAAATGGAATTATAACAATATTTCACCAGCACAGTACTTTTTAGTGTTCTAGTTATAGTTAACAGTGCTGCTGGTACAAAAATACTTGCCCTAAAATCGCATTTGACTAAAATGTAATCAAACTAATTACTTACTGTAGGTTAAAATGAGTTGTTGATTCAGCGCCGTAGACCGCTTATTCCTCACCGTTTACTTTCTTGTCGCTGTTGCAGTCTCTTCACTCACAAACTGCCAGTGCGATCTTCCACCCGCCGCTGTGGTGAAGGAGGACAGAGCCGGACCAGTCTAGAGCAACGGTGAGTCATAAGAATGCAATTTCTTAAACTGCCTTTCTTGATATAACTCAAATCATTCATTCTAGCTTACATCACATAAACGTCCTTGTCTTTATCACTACCAAAAGGGGAGTAAGGTAAAAGCTTATTACTGACACTGTCAATGCCATCATGCTGTTGAATATTTTGAAACATTTATGAATTTACAGGAACACATCGCAAAGTCCACTGAAGACACTTCTCTGATCTGCGCGTCAAGAAGAAGGATGTGTCCGAGTGAAGTGGCACTATGGCGATGCAGTACTATCACGGAGTAAACATGACACTTACTGACTGAGAGGAAGAGATTGCATTTACTTACTTGTTTACTTGTATGTTCGTAATAGTACAAAGTCATAGTTGTTTTAGCATTTTTGTTTGGCATGTTTTTGTTAATACTGGGGTTTATGGTACACAGCAGAACTACTGAAAATGCACTGAGGCACAATGTTCATGTATAGTGTGCTCTTATAGTGTCTTATTTCAGATTGCACAAAACAAGATTCACATGAAATATTATGTTTGAATAAGTATGGATACACATTTTTGTACTTGCTGCCCTTTGTCCCCAGTTCTGTTGATTCACCTCTGTTCGTGAGCTTTGGGTAATGACCGAAAGGACAAGATCGTGGATACAAATTCTGAAAGCGCTAAAATCAGGTACAGCACCTTTAAAATTTAGGACCTAAAGACATTTTAGCGTTCTGTTATACTAACCTCAGCAACAAGTGAATTAAAGGTGCACTGTGTAACTTTTAGCAGATATGCCACCTGCTTGATGTTATTGCTTTGCCTGAAATATATAACTGGGAAAAATATGCAATCATACTGTAAGCGGAGATGACTCCCCACAGATTTGACCTATAATTTGGCCTAGTGGCACTGTCTGCTTGTCTCCGTGGAGATGGATAAGTTAAACGCCATACTTCTGAACATTCAAGCAGGTGGCATACACTCCACCACAAAGGTATAAATAAAATGGAAATAAAACTACTTGGTCTCTTGCCTGCCCTACAACACTTAAAACTATTGAAAACCTCAAAAAGACTATTGGACTTTAACAACATGATACACTCCCTCGCTCCACCACCGTTAAAGGAGTACACTAAATGTAAAGACAATTCAGAAAAAACACATGAGCCACCGCCAGAGGTGACCTGCTGTTCCCCCTCAGATGGACCACCTTTGGTCAGAATGTATCTGTCCAAGGTGGGAGCCTGTGGAATAGTCTCCTGTTAACACTGTGAGAATGTCCTATGTACAGTTCTTTTAAAGCACAAATGAAAAACTGGTTATGGTCAAACCAAACATGCCACTTTATAGTGGCAATGTCATTTTAATAGATTTTCTACGGAGACATATTTGCATGTGGGGGCTGAATATGAAGTGGGTGGGCATAAAATGTAAATGTCTTGTGTGTGGCTGAAATAATGAGGATTGTGCAATGAATGGAGTGTGTAATATTTTGTTTGGTTTTTTTGTGACCCCTTTGACACAATGGATAGAAATTAGCCTTGGCTGTAATCTGCAGTGTTTACATTCATGTCATATACTGTCTGTCATATAACGTCTGTCCATTAATATGTCCCAATCAAATAAATAAGTAAATAAATAAACTACCAACAAATAATTACAATATATGCACACATTTCAATAATAAATCATACAAATGAACACATTCAAATGGTTTTGCATGTCCTTCATCTCGTAAACCTTCGTTACTCTTTTATGCCTCTAGTGTAAAAAGTTCATAAAAAATGAATGTCATTTTTGTTGTATTGACCGCGGCACAAATAAATGACCAAACAAAATGTGCTGTATTCATAACTCATAATGTATTTGTGAAATGTCAGAAGTGTCAGGAAACTTTTCCTCCATTACTCTCAAACTTTACAACATGCGTTAGGGGAAGTTTGGTAAACACACACATCTGATGCGAGGATGGAAGATGTATGAAGATGTTGACGAGTGAATAATGCTTTTTGAATAAGAACAGGTGGAGCGCATATATATGGAGAGGGATCTGGCTGCAGACCTCCACCAGGAGGACCCTCACGTGATTTACCTCCATCCAAAAGGCCCTAAAAGTAAACAAACAGTGGCCGTGCCAAAATACCGCTACTACCGCTAAGTCCACTACTTCCTGGCTGCTGTTTTTTACAGTAATATTACAAAAAAATTACACTAAAGACAAAGGCCAAACCCTTTTCCTAACCTTAACCATTATAGATTTGTGTCTAATCCTAAACAGGGACAGGGTCTACACTCTACAGCAGCACGCACACACAAACTACATATAATGCTGTGTTAAATACCTGTTTTTTGTTTGTGACATGTTTTATACTGCTAACCTAAGCGAGCAGAGTAGAGCAGAGACAACAAGAAGCTGGTTCATTTCAAACTAAAGAAAATCTATGGTGATTAAATGTCTTTGAAGTGCTTCGTTCTAGACTATTTGAAATGAGCTTTATCACCTTTAATCACCTTTAACAGACATTGAACTAATTGTAATCAAGCTGTTTATGAAGTAAACAAATGAAAAATGGTGAAGGACATGTGGGTGGAGGTGCATCCTGGCGAAGGTCTGTGAGTAGGGTCCTCTGGAAAGAAAGGTTTCTGAAAGTCACAGTGGTCAGCCAAAGAACAAGCCAGAGATTGCTCCATTCTTGGCACACGCACACACAAAATTAAATAAATAAAAAGAATAAATACACAAAATGTAATGTAGCTGTTCAGACTAGGCAAATCACAAGTTAAAGAGGGGGATTATGCAGGATCGACTTTCTGAAGCTTTTCTAACGTTGTTCGCGACAAAAACATGTCTGAAGAGGTTTTAAAGGTCATCCATGCACGTTTGAGTAATCTTGCAATCTCTCCTGGGCCCTATTCAAACCCTCCTTACAGTTAGTTTTAATACACGCCAAATGTGATAGCGCTCTGAACGGGGAACAAGGGGACTCAGAGCAAAAAAGAAACGTATAAAAAAAACTGTAACTGCTGCTGTCAGGCTCGTCATTTCGGTCTTAAAATGTCCGTATAAACCCGCTCTACATGATCCTGGTATTTCGCTATTGTGTCCGTAAATCAAGATATGAACATTAACAGACGCCTTCTTTCCCTGAAGCCGCACCCGCTGGCGTTAGCAACAGGTTTGATTGACAGCGTTGCTAAGCGCCCGCTCCCTGCTAAACCAGCGGTGCGGGCGGGAAGGGACATTACCTTCAGCAGCTTCTCTCCAGATTGGCTCGTTGGTTGCTATGATACTCGTGGTCGGGATTCGGCTCCAAATTCGCCCCTATAACTGCTAGCCTCAATGGGCTTCATTTGACTGTCCACTTCTTTATACAGTCTATGGTGGTAATGTATACAATGCCTGTGTAGTTTCCACTCACCTTGGGAATATTTAGTAAAAAAAAAAAGTATATAATTTTAATAAAACGTTGTAAAAGGCTGAAAAACAAGCTAATTTAAAAAAGAAAACATAATAAAACACTCTATCTCTTAAATAAGGGTGTATACTTCTGTACTTTTGTTCACATTTTGTCTGAGACTTGATGACATCATTCTGCATCTCAAAAAGATTCAGCAAAAATACAAGTTGCTAAAAACAAAGCAGCAAGACTTGTACTTGGTTGCTCAGTTAAAACTAGCAGAGAACAGAAGTACTCCAATCTGCCGCAGCTCATTTAAATCGAATAATACAAGTTACACTGGGCGCCTTATACAATACACTGACCCTAATCCTGATCCTTTCCACTCCACTACATTTTTGAACAGGTAAAGTAAAAGTATTTTTTTATTATTGTCTGAGACCTGCAGAAAAGGCTGAGGGTTTATTTTTAACATGTTTGTAATATGAGCAAACAAAAATATACAAATAAAAACAGTTTGGAAAAATTCAGCACAAATCTTTATCAAAATCACTACATTTGAAGCTTTATAAGATCTCAAAAAAATCTGCATGAAATACCTTTACTTTTTACTCTTTAAGTACATTTTTAAACTGGTAATACTTTGACTTAAGTAGATTTTTTCATTTGATACTTTTACTTTTCCTTGAGTATTTTTTTGCTCCGGTATATGAACTTAAGTAGTAAAACTGAATACCTTTACTTTTACTCTTTAAGTACATTTTTAAACTGGTAATACTTTGACTTAAGTAGATTTTTTCATTTGATACTTTTACTTTTCCTTGAGTATTTTTTTGCTCCGGTATATGAACTTAAGTAGTAAAACTGAGTACTTCTTCCACCACTGGAAAAATCTAATGTAATGAAAGAATATTTTTAATATTTCAGTGGATCCAGGAAGACTAGCTCCATTAGCTGATTGCACTGCTTTCAGCTAATGGGGTCCAAATAAACAAACAAATAAACATCATCCCTACCATTAGTTCTTGTCCTATTTAGTGGATTTGAATAATTAAAGACACATTTAGATATTCATTTTTGTCAATATTGCCCACCCCTACTGGCGATTAAAAATATTACAACTATAGCTCATTCAAATCCAGGAGAATTGTGCATCATATGACCACATGTTTGGCTAATACCTGGACGTACATAGAGCCTCACTCCAAATATTCCCTCAAAACAACACAATCCCATCTGCAGTGAGGTTTTAAAGGTTCATGTAATTTCCTTTTTGCTGTTACATCATAAATCCACAGATAAACCAGAGCATCTCGGACTTTAACCTGCAGTGGATTAGAGCCAGCGCTGGAGCGAAGCCAAAACACACACTGGAACCGAACAACTCCAGGAAGATGTTTAAAGGATATATCATAGACTGTATAGCGATGGACACAGCTAGCCCGTTAGCCGCCAAATAGGAATTGAGCATGGGCGTGAAGTGGTACCATCCGAGTTTGATTCCAGTTAATTTCTAATGAAAAATGATGGTCGTTCTCTCATATTATGCTAAATTGACCATGTTATAATATTTTCCCTGATATAAAACATACCTTGAGTTGTATTTTGCTTTATTCACGCTTGTTTCATTAATCCTGTTCACAAGGTCGTCTTCTCTGAGCCTCCATATAGTTTCAATTTTCCCTGAATTGTGACATCGCAGGTAGAAATCCTGTGCAGCTTTTAAAGAACACGTGGCGAAGATGACAGCATTTCTGCAAAATTTCTTCAGACCTATCCAATATATTTACTCTGCTTTAGTTAGGCAAAAATTGGGCAAATATCCAGCCTCACTATTGTTTACGCTGCAACAAAGACATATTTCCTAATACTACACAGTCAACAAAGATGCTGACTTAAGTAACAGGTACTTCCAGAGGAAATCAACGGTATATCTTGTACATAGGCTTACAGTGATGATGAGTGGTAGTACATGTTTGGCCTGTCAAAGATTGTGTGTGTAACGCAAGTGTCGTCTCGGAGGAGCGGGGACAGATGGAGCAGCAGCTGGAGGTAAAGTCGCACCGAGTGCCCACCTGTTTATGGATTATTACACAACATGCTACATTAAAATCATCACACCAGTATCATACAACGTAAGTACCTGATCAGGACCATACAGTCACCAGTGTTACATCCTTAAAGAGGACATGTTATGGTTATGTTTCATATCTTAGTTTTAGCTTCCATTTGCCTCTGGATCACAATAAAATTAACTAAGGTAAATATACTCAACCAAACCTACATTAACTCAGTTAACAAGTACAAACTATAATCTGAGGTTTTCACACATGTTGGCACATTCTCCACTTGTTTCCATGAAAATGTTGTTCCTTTGGTTATAATCTTCCACAGTATGGAATAAAACCTATTTTCTGATGTATGGATTTAACTTTCTATTAAAAAAAAAAAAAGTACATAGGGCTGAGGTGAAGAATTGTCAACACCCTAGATAAGGGTTAGATATCTAGGGTGGTCATGCTTGTCAAAGCCTGATGTTGTAAGATCACAGAAGCTAAGCAAGGCTGGGCGGAGTCTTTACACCCATGGCACCGCAGCTCTACTGCCCCACCCTCATCACACACTCACAAAGCTCTGTGTTCGCCTTTCCTCTCTCAAACACACAAAACAAAAAAACAGCTCACTTTGCATTGTCCTTTTATTGTGAAATGGAGGCATTAAAGGGGCGTGACGTGAGGTGTGTTCATGTGTGCAGATTTCTGCTGCAGACCATTGTAAGAATGTTTGTTTCTGGTGTAAGTGTCAAAGAGGACCAAGAGTCTGAAACATAAAGTCAGAAGGTTTCATGAGTTTCACACAGGTAAAGTGAACAATGAAGCAACGGACTCTAAGGAAAGGATGAGAGTCCTGAGATGTGCATGTTTACAGTTTTTATAGTGTCTCTCAGTGCGTGTGTGTGTGAGTATATGTGTGTGTGTGTGTGTGCGTGTATATGTGTGTGTGTATATATATGTATGTGTGTGTGTGTGTGTGTGTGTAAAAGGAGGATCTTTTTCTGGTCAGCAGGGTGTTATCTTTGTGAGCAGGGCCTCAGGAACTCAGTCCTGTTCCTGTCCTTGACTCCGAGCATCAGCGTCTCCTATTGTATTTTATGTGTCTGCATTTTACCGGTATTCATGTGTTATTAACTTAAGTATTAGTACATCAAGATACAAGTAGTAGTAGAAGTAGAGCGCACTGCTAAATGTGGATACTTTATATCGCAAACTTTGAAAGAAAAGTATGTAATTTCAAAACCAAAAGTACGTGAGTACTTTTGGTTTCAAAATGACTGTTCAGGATATTCCTGTTAAAGGATGTTAAAGCTGGCTCCTTAGATAAGGGTTAGTTAAGACTTTGCTGTGTCATCATCAAATGTACAATTGAGATTTCCTATAACCCGTGGGCAAATATATTTCGCTGAGTAACAAGTAGCAGATTTGTCTCAACTGACTGCTTCATTTTTCCCTTTAAACAAACTCTCTTTTGGACTTACTTCCAAAAGTGACATTAAAATATCCCCCTCAAAATCCTGAGGAGGCAATCCTCCTCATACCTTTCCGTAACCATTGAGCACAATATTTTACTCAATAAAATATTATTGATATAATAAAAATATAATAAAAAGTCAATGAGAGTTAAAACTATAAACTATTCTAAATATTTCAAATGATATCCAAAAAATCCTGCGTTAGCGCCCCCTACAGACAGAAACAAACTTTAATCTGGGGAGACTTTTCTGAAATTTTGCATATAATTTAGATTTTGAATCCCAATCAGAAAAGTCAATGAGACCAGTGCCATATTTTATAGGGCATAGCCATAGTGACAAAAGAAACTCCCCATGTTATTCCAATGGGAAAATGATCAAATCTATAAAATCGGCAGAGGTTTTTTTTTTAAACTGTGCTACTCCCTGTATTTTTGTACTTTTCTTCTCAAATTTTTAAGCTCTGGATTTGGCAGTATTGGTAAAAATCAAAAAAGTCACTTTTTAGTACGAGTCAGATAGATACTTTCCATTGCTCTAATAGCTTTCTCACTTCAACTTCAATTAATAGAATCTAATTAGTTCCCACTTGTATTTTTTTGTATTATTATTTGATCAATTCTGCTGTAACAACATTCTGATTGGCCCATTGCTTTACAAGAAACATTTCAGTTTTTCCCCATTCTCACAGAAAACAGACATAACCAGGTCTTG
>KN473026.1:0-28812 GCA_000787095.1 Periophthalmodon schlosseri
TAACTGCGCAGAATGTGAGAATATACGGCACTGGAGCGAGGTGGGAAAAGTGAACGCCCGGTGCATTCAAGACGACTCGTATTTCAGAAAATCGACTGGAACATAAGGTGGAAATGTACTTTATACTTTATGTTTATAGAGCGGTGCTACTCAAAGGTGGTAGAGTTGCCGAAAACAGAACTTAAGTAAGAGTAACGAGTAATTTCAAACATGTAACATTTGTGGATCATAAGTTTTAATATTTCTTTCAAAAACAGCAAATCTCCCACAGAGTTATACAGACTCATCCATCCATCCATTTTCTTCAGCTCATCCAGGGCCGTATCGCGGGGGCAGCAGTCTGAGCAGGGACTCCCAGACTTCCCCCACCCCAGACGCTTCCTCCAGCTCCTCCGATGGGACCCCGAGGCGTTCCCCGGCTCCTCCTCCCGGCGGGACTTGCCCAGAACACCTCTCCAGGGAGGCGTCCGGGAGGCATCCGGAGCAGATGCCCGAGCCGCCTCGACCGGCTCCTCTCAACGTGGAGGAGCAGCGGCTCTACTCCGAGCTCCTCCCGTGTGACTGAGCTCCTCACCCCGCGGAGGAAACTCATTTTGACCGCTTGTATCCGCCATCTTGTCCCTTCGGTCATTACCCACAGCTCAAAATCTGAATCATCTGAAATTATGACCAAATATCTTAATAAAGTTTTTTTTTTTTTTTATGTTTTTTGTTTTTGTTTTTAAGCAAAAACCAAACAAAGCTTGATAAAAATGGCTGAATACCAAAATCTGTTTCTATGGTGATTGCATAAAGCCCATGTTACAGTAAGAGCAAGGGCTGACTCAGAGACAGCTCTTAAAGTTTACAGTAGAAGGTGGAGGTGTGGAGGCGGCTGTAAACGTTTAACAGACGAGTGCCTTTAAAGACGCACAGTATCTTTAACATCTTTAAGGTTGTGTAAGAGCGGCACACGAGCAGCTTTAACAACCCAGAGACTTACAAAAGCACCGGGTTTACTGTAGCAGCGCCAGGCCAGCGGAGAGCGAGAGAAAGGAGAGGGGGAGAGGAGGAGAGGAGGAGAGGAGGGGGAGAGCTCAACGGCCTGTGAAGTTATGGGAGAGCTCCAATATAAGAGAGAGAGGAGGAGAGAGGAGGAGAGGGAGAGAAAGGAGAGGAGGAGAGGAGGGGGAGAGCTCAACAGCCTGTGATGTTATGAGAGAACTCCAATTTAAGAGGGAGGAGGAGAGAAAGGAGAGGAGGAGAGGAGGGGGAGAGCTCAACGGCCTGTGAAGTTATGAGAACTCAATTATAAGAGAGAGAGAGAGGGAGAGGAGGAGAAGGAGAGAAAGGAGAGGAGGAGAGGAGGGGGAGAGCTCAGAGGGCTGTGAAGTTATGGGAAAGCTCTAATACGAGAGGAGAGGAGGAGGAGAGGGAGAGAAAGGAGAGGAGGAGAGCTCAAATATGAGAAAAAGGGGGAGAGGAGGGGGAGAGAAAGGAGAGGAAGGGGAGAGCTCAAATACAAGAGGAGGACTGGAGGAGAGAGAAAGAGGAAAGGAGAGAGGGAGGGGGAGAGGAAGGGAGAGAGAGAGAGGGGGGAGGGGGGGAGAGGAGTGAGGGGCAGGGTTAGAGAAAGAGAGAGGGAGAGAGGAGGAGAGGAGGAGAGAGAGAGATGAGGGAGGGGGAGAGAGGAGTGTGGGGCAGGGTTAGAGAAAGAGAGAGGGAGAGAGGAGGAGAGGAGGAGAGAGAGAGATGAGGGGAAGCTAAAACTGAATTTTCGTGAACTTGTGGCCTTGTTATTCCCACAGCTGTGAATGAATCAGGCTGAAGCAGGAGCCACCTGCTCGTCTCTAAACATTTTATTGATTTACCTGATAATATTCCAGTGTGTGGCATTAAATGAGTGATACCTGTTGTTCACACACTCACCGTATTCAAAATGGAGGACGCACGCGGCGATATCGTAAAGGGGCAGACCAAAATCAGAGCCTCCATTTTCTCACAGAAAGCGATCGGAAAAAGGCGGAACAAGACAAAAAATCTGACTTTTGTTAAATCCAGATGAGAGAAAAGCACAGGCACCTTCCCTAAACAACAAAATAATCATCTTTTGGCATCGCCATGTTTGTTTTGGTTCTTTGAGCAGTTCACTTTTGGCTCCGCCCAGACTACAATGCTGCTCTGTGATTGGCCTGAACCAGTGGTCAACCAATCGCAACCCGCCTCTTCTATTAAATTGTTTTAGATGAATAACTAAACGGCAGAAAAAGCATAATTACGTCTTATATGGATACTGTGACGTGACATCACATTGGTGGGAGGGTTCTACATGTGTGTCTATGACGGGATGTTCAGCAGTTACCATGGTGACACAGTGCACACATTAGCACACACTGACAAATACGATTTTAGCTCTGAAAACGAGCGTTCATGGTCCTGTTCAGGTGTTCGATTTTCAACAAAAAAGTGAGAGCGACTAACCGAAAAGCTGTTGGCTAACGCTAACTAGCTTGTGACTGTAGTGTTATGTGAGAGGGACTTGTTTAACCGCACAAATCAGCTCAGCTTTGTAGCAGTTTGTTCTTTGAGGTCAGATTGTGTTAAAACAAAGCTCGGATTAAAGTTTGACTCGAGTTACAGAGCTTCAGACCAAGCAGTGCCTCCAGTTAGCGTCGCACCCCCAGGGGAACGTTAATGACATCAGCTAAAAGCGTATTAATATCGTTTTGGCAACCAGTTCCAAACATTCACCGCGAGTTCAGGCCATAGTTCATTTCAGCGCCGTGTGAAGTTATGGGAGAGTTAAAATACTGAAAGGGGGGGAAAGTGTCGGGTTACGGGCCGGCGGTGATGAAGGGGTGAGAATAGGGTGAGGTTGGACGAAGGGGAAGAGGTGAATTTGGTGTTAGCGGGACACGGAGCGGACGGGACTGATCGCCGCCGCGGCGGGGGGGGGGGGGGGGGGGGGGGGGGGGGGGGGGGGGGGGGGGGGGGGAGGGGGAGGAAGAGGCGGCGGCGGGGGGAGGGGAGGGGGGGCGGAGTCGGGTTTCAGGTCAAAAGGTGTAGGTACAAGCAGAAACACAAAGGGGTGAACAAGTGAACGTCAGCCAGGAAGAGGGTAACTGTAGGGCAGATGTGGAGGGTGAGCTTCACGGCGTGTACGGGGACATTTGGTTATAATAAAAAGTTATGTAATTATAATTTTGGTGTGAAAGAAATACGGATCAAATGCACTTTTCCCAAGAAGGTAGTAAAATAAAAAGAAAAAAAAAACATGGTAACTTATATGTTCTTGACTGACGCCTTTACTGTCCTCTGTTCAAAATGGAGTCGCAGAACGTCACCGCCTGCCTCCCCGTTTTCAGATGGGTGTGATTAGCGTATGGTCCATCCGTATCAAAACAAATATGGCCGCTTACGAGGGGAAAACATAAAGGAATCAAAGAATCTGCAGAATAAACGAGCGCAGCACTAAACTGTTAATCTGAGGTGAGACAAAGCGAATTTGTTCTAAATGAGAGGTGACCAATGGGCTCCTTCGTTTCACTTATGTAACTGGGCCACGCCTTTATTTATTTATTTGGTTGGGACATTGCGCGTTAACGAACAGACATGATTTAACATGAGCGTAAACACGCCGGATTATAGCCAAAGGCTAATTTCCATCCGTTGTCCCAGGGGCTGGGGTCACAAAAGGGTCAAAACATTAATAATTAAAAAAATAACAATAATAAAATTGCACACTACACTCATTGCACATTCCACTCATTACACAGTCCACTCATTACACAGTTCCCATTATTGCACCATCCAAGTTATTGCACCATCCAAGATATTGCACGTTCCAATCACTGCACAGCTCCCATAATTGCACATTCTATTCATTACACAAGTCCTCGTTTGGCCCCATTCAAGACACTTACATTCTAAAACCCACCCCCTTCATATTTTGCCCGTACATGCAAATATGTCTTTATAGAGGAGTTAAAATCACAGTGCCACTATAAATGATGCATGTTTGGTTTGACCATAGCCAGTTTTTCATTTGACCTTTAAAAGAACTGTACGTGGGACTTTCTCTCAGGGTTAGAGACTATTCCACAGGTTCCCACCTTGGACAGATAGTACATTCTGACCAAAGGTGTTTGCTGTATCACAGATAGAAAAATCACAAACTGCTGAGTGTGAGACGGACCAGCAAATACTCCTCAGAGACGTGGCACATATTGTAAATCTATACATTTGATTTCAAGTAACAATAACTGGTGGTTTTCCTATTGATTATATTGTATTTTGCCATAAAATATCCAAAAGGCAAATTCACAAATGTTGAACCTGATCATTCCTATGAGCGACTAGACTCATTATCTTCTTGTATTACAACAAAAAGCTGAATTTGAACAATATTCATTTTACCTGCCCCCGTCTGTATTAACTATTACTGGTCTATGGAATGTGGTGATGTCGTCTGAAAAACAGCATTACACAACATTACAAAATATGACACGTTACATTTGGCAACTGATTTACACTGAGCTGGTGCTGTACATTTACAACAGTTACACATATAATACAATAATATATACCGTATTTTCCGGACTATAAGTCGCACTTTTTTTCTTAGTTTGGCCAGGGGTGCGACTTATACTCAGATGTGATTTGTACGTGAAATATATGTTTTTTTTCTTCATTATTATGCATTTTTTTGGCTGGTGCGACTTATACTCCAATGTGACTTATACTCCAGTGCGACTTATACTCCGGAAAATACGGTACATAAACATATATAATGCAGTTACAATAGATCCAAAATATCAAACCTGTTTAGTGCGACTTAACTCCAGTGCGACTTATACTCCGGAAAATACGGTACATAAACATATATAATGCAGTTACAATAGATCCAAAATATCAAACCTGTTTAACAAAGACACAAATCACAAACTGCTGAGGGTGATATTCAAAACAAAGAAAAGTGCAATAAAAGCACAGGCAGAAGATAATATATAGTGATTGAAAAAGTATGAATTTCTATGAACCTGTTTCACATGTGACACTGAAATAATGCAACACTTTTGGTTCAAGACGTGACGGAGGGAGTGGGGACCAGACTGAAATCCCTCTGTATAAAACATACAGACATATGTCAGTCTGGATTTGCCTGGTCACTTACGTCATCGTCTTTAAGGAAAACAGATGAGTTGACTATATACAACTGGAATAAATGTTTCATCTTCCAAGTAACTTCTGCAAGAATAACGGCAAAATGATAAAAATACTAAAAATGATTCATTTATCTGACAGCCATGTTTCC
The DNA here is from genome assembly GCA_000787095.1 of Periophthalmodon schlosseri. Classification (NCBI taxonomy): domain Eukaryota; kingdom Metazoa; phylum Chordata; class Actinopteri; order Gobiiformes; family Gobiidae; genus Periophthalmodon; species Periophthalmodon schlosseri. Next base: position 5,294 of record KN473026.1, read on the forward strand.
GTAAGTCAGCCGCAGGGAAAGGTATGTAGTAGTAGCAGTAACGGTTTAAGTACTTTTTTTAGCAGCATAATTTTATTCCTACTTGAATAATATATTTACAGTGTAACAGTAATCTTACTCGAGTAAAAGTTGTGGTTCCTCTTCCCACTGTGAGTAAGTCTACAAGTGACAAAATATCAAACCCGTTTAACAAATATTACCATATTTTCCGGACTATAAGTCGCTCCAGAGTATAAGTCGCACCAGCCAAAAAATGCATAATAATGAAGAAAAAATATATATAAGTCACACTGGACTATAAGTCACATTTTTTGGGGAAATTTATTTTACAAAATCCGTGACCAAGAAGAGACATTTTATCTTTAAAGGCAAGTTATAATAATGACAATAAAATAGAGAACAACAGGCTGAATAGCAGCACAGCATGCTAACGTAACACATTTATATTTATTCTTTTTTCTTTAATACTGTGTACTTTGTGAATGTAGCAGCTACATGAAGCTACATGGAGCATAAACAACAAACTGAATATGTGTCTGGTCTGTTAATGTAAGATATTAACAGTTAATCAGACTAAAGCATAAAAAACAAGCTAACAAGTTTACTCTCGATTTCAATCCAAATCACTAAATCCATTGAATTCTTCATCCTTGGTGTCGCTTCTGAACAACTCCGCCAACTCCAGAGGTAGATGAAGCGCCGCGCCGTGTAGTAGATACTGGTACAAGCCTAGAGATGTGAAATTATATATTTTAATAATTTCACATATAAATCGCATCTGAGTATAAGTCGCACCCCGGGCAAAAATATGAAAAAACGTGCGACTTATAGTCCGGAAAATACGGTAATATTAATTGACTTGAACACTTGGCTTTGGCCACAGTTATATATTTATATTATATTATTTATTAAGTCATAGCCTGGTGAGCAAACCTGTCCCACCGTCTCTTCAAAAGAAAGAAAGTCTGGACAGCGCACAAACTAATCATATTTATTTGTGTTAATATTTGCACATCAATACAGTAGAAATAAGTCATGTTTCTCAGTCGTCTGTTCTCTTTCTTTACTCCTCTTTAGCTGCCAAGTTTGTTTTGACTGAACAAAACTTCTCTGATTGGTTTATCCACCTGTCAATCACAGCCACTGGAGCTCAGCAAGACTAGGCCCGGTCCCTTGATCAACACATGGTAGTAAAGTATCGGAAAAGTGCGTTTTCTGCCAGGCTCATAAAGTCAGCTCCCAAGTGACATAATTTACGCCGCGTACAGTCACATTTATCTTAGTATTGTCTTGTGTCGAGTGCTGTGTTCCTAGTGTTTGTTTTGGATGCACTTAGACGTCACATAATGTCTCCTTTGTAATGGAAAAAGTACACTGTTGATCTTAAATCAGCCATTTTAAGTCAAACTCTCTGCTTCAAAGTCACGTTTTCTACTCGGGACAGACACATTTTTGGACTTTTAAATCTAAGGAGCGATGGAGCGTTCAGTGTTGAGACGACCTGCTTTGCTGTGATCATACTTAAAGTGCATATGGCAGCTTTTCATGTTTTTCTAATTTCTACTTCATTTGATGGGATAGTACCTGTGCTAAATATTAACCATAGTTTTACATCAGTTTGTAGAAAAAAAACAGTTGAGAAGAAAAATACAAAAATACAGGAAGTAGCGCTGAGTTTTAAAACAGAATCCCTCTGTCTCTGGATAATTCCATCCAGACATTTTTCTGACAGTTTAAACATTGGTTTAAAAGTTGTTTTCATGTATATTTACTCAGCAAAAGAAAAATTATAATCTGTCAACTGGACAAAAGTTTTAGAGTGAAGAGGTTTGGCTGCTCACCCAAGATATTTCTTCAGTTCTGGTCAGATTAATGCTGGACACTGCCTTATATCTGTCTGAAGGGCGGAGCTGGGTGCTCTCACTTTTTTTTTCATGTTTTCTCTGTTTTGTTTTGGGTTTGAGGATGGAGTTATAAATAGGAGATTGATGATTTCTAACGCCCATATTCCTGTTCAAAGATGGACTGTCTTTCCAAACAAAAATTGCTTCTTTAACTCCCCACTCGAACCATTTCTTCTCTCTGGCTAAGATCTGTACCTCACTATCTTCAAAGGAGCGGTTAGCATCTTTGAGATGGAGATGTACAGCAGATTGTTGTCCTGAGCTGCTCTTGCGACACTGTTGGTTCATTCTCTTATGGAGCGGCTGTTTAGTTTCTCCAGTGTGACGCTCGCTGCACTCTTCACTGCGCCGAATGGAGTAGACCACATTACTTTGTTTGTGGCTCGGGGTTTTGTCCTTTGAGTGAACCAGTTTCTGTCCAAAAGTGTTTGTTGGTTTGAAACAGACCGGGATTTCGTGCTGTCTGAAAATCCTCTAAAGATACACCTTTCCTTCTAGGTTCAGATTCCTGAAGGCCCATTTTGGATGTCCACAAGCAGAGAGGGCTTTCTCCACGTGTTGTTCTCCTTCACTTTCCCCTCTGTGTTTGTGGGAACCACTTGAGCTCTGTGTTGTAGTTTACGAATAATGGTGTGAATCAAACAGCAGGTATTGGTCAGTGTGTGTGGGTTTCCTGAAGACTTCTACCTGGATTCGCCGGTCCTCTCCTATTGTTACTGCACAATCTAAGAAGAACAGTTTGTTCTCCTTGGCCTCTTCCCGTGTGAACTTGATGTTCGGATCCACAGCGTTAATACGTGCAGTAAAGGTTTCCAGATCTTGATTTTTGATTTTAGTCGAGTTGTCATCCACGTAGCGCTACCAATGCGTGGGTGGAGTGGCTGGAAACGAGGCCAGTGCATTCTGTTCAGATTGTTCCATATATTTATATTTACTAGTCTAATAACTACTGTGTAAAGTTTTAGCCCTTGTTAACATTATGGTTGCTAGGTAACAGTTATGGGATTAGCTCTGTGGTATCTGCATCCCACGTCCAACCAGCATGGAAAATTATAAACTTCACTAAGGTTAAATAACTGGGCAAGATTATTTTTGTAAAATTCTTTAAAGCCACAGTATGTAACTTTTTGCCAAAAATAAATTAAAAGCTTTTCTTATTTTGGTTGATTTTATTGCTCTGAACAACTTAGAACAACATGCGTGGGCTCGCATCTCCACAAACCTGACTATTATTTTGCCTCCTCCTGCTTGTTTCCATAAAAATGTTGTTTCTTTGGCTATAATATTCAGCAGTATGGCAAAAAAATATATCTATCTCCATGGAGAATGTTCCAAAGTATAGTTTCAACTTTCATTGTACATAGAATCATCCAGAAAGTTAAAAACTGAACCTTTAATATAACGATGTTTAAGAGAACATTTTATATTCGCAGTAAATGCATTAACATGTTTCGTTTTTGACGCTCTGAGTCCCCCCTCCCTTTGCTCTCCGCGCTAAGCCCCTCCCCCTTCAGAGCGCGATCACAACACAATCAGCTGCATCCCACTAATGAAACTACTGCACATCACATCAGGTTTGTGAAGTCGTAGTGCACAGTTTTGTATCGTGTTTTTGTATATTTATGGAGAATTGTCGCGTGGGAGCATGGGTGACGTAGGCTTGTGGGCGGAGCCTTGTACTGAATCTTACAGCTAACCGTAAGGAGGGTTCGAATAGGGCCCAGGGAGATCACTAGATTACTCAAACATACATGGATGACATCTAAAACCTCTTCAGGCATGTTTTTGATGAGGGAACAACATTATAAAATGGTAGAAAGCTACAAAAAAAAAGTGTTTTGCATAATATCCCCTCTTTAACTATATTTCAGTGAGCAGTCCATCTGTCCTATGCACTTTATTAAGCCGCTCATGTCACACTTTGGTCTTAGGTCAAACTCTCGTCTTTAAAGTCACGTTTTCTCCTCGGGACAGACACATTTTTGAACAGTTAAACCAGTGGAACAATGCGCTGGTCTTTGTTGCCTGTGTGCTGCGTCTGCGTTGGATCATACTGAAGTCATTTGTGTTTGGGGTCATGGCTCTCGCGACTGTGCTGCTCCGGGCGCGCTGCAGACGAGAGCGTTTTGATATAAAAGGCTCCCCTACCGTCTGACCTCCTCGGTGAACACACAAACTCTGCCGCTCCACTCGGGATTTGGCAACGGCTCGCCTTCAAAACCACAAAAAGCTCATGAAATATCTGCAGGCTGCGAGTTTTTTTCCTCCTTTTTACAAATGATCCCAACCCAGAACTAATGGTGGCAGAAGTTCACAGTGGTTACACATGGGTCTCAGAGAAGAGCTGCTTTTCATTTAAGTTTTGTTTAAGTTTTGGGGGCAGTTGTAGAGGCAAAGACTCTTTAGATTTTGGCTGTTGGAGCTTTACACCATCAGCTTAAATACACAATACTAATGTAAAGGGTTTGGCATGTTTTTATTCTTACAACACTGACCAAAATGCAACTCTACATCCAACATTGTGTTTATAATTCGAATCCTGGATTTGTATGGAAAACTGCATATTAGCGATAGACCGATATAACGGTTGGTCGATATATCAAACCGATATTCGCACTTTTTAGCTTATCTGCTATTGGCCTTAAATCTCCAGCAAAGGCCGATATTAAAGGTCCTATATTACGCAAAAATTGTCTCTTGTCTAATGCTGTTACCTCCTCAAAAACAGACCTGGAGTTGTGTTTTGTTTCATTCACACATGTTTGAGTAACACTTTATTATTAGTCCGTCTACATCTCCAAAGCTCAAAATGCTCTGGTCCAGCTTGTGATGTCATGAAGTACCTTTTGTTCAGCAGAGATTGGGAATCCCAGGGCTGAAATCATCCAAATGATTCTGGTGAAGGTGTGTGGAGTTTAAAAACACAGTGGAGCACTTCCTGTATTACCGCATGACATCACAAGGTGGAGTGTTTTCAGTTTGAGAGAGAAGAACTCAGCCTAAACATGCAGGGTTTGTGCGTTAAACTCCAGGTCTGTTTGTTTTTGTGATCAAATTTTTCAATCAAACAAGTTGATATCATCTGCAGTTATACAAGTTACAGTTTGATTACATCTTTTTTCCCCCTTTTTAAACCCCACACCTCCCACCTGTTTTCCCCCAGATCCCCTTTTGACGGGCAAATACAAAGAAGAAAAAAATAACTACACAATAAGGATAAAAAACATACATATAGTAATAATACAATGTAATAATAATAATAATAATAATAATAACTCCAGGTCTGTTTGTGATGAGTAAACGACATTAGAAAACAGATCAGAAAATAGCGTCATATGGGCCCTTTAATCTTGGCCAACCAGCTGCCTGAAGAACACACGCAAAGCTTAACTTCACACTTAAGTGCAAAGAAATAACTACACAAACCGTGACTACACAGCTCTCTTACGGATTTATGGAAAAACAGGTCCGCGGGTGAGTTTGTAGTAAAATTCAATTACAGAATTTAAGAAAATATATCAAAATCAGCCCCACATATCGGCTCAAAAATATCGTCCATCGTTTTTTTTACAGTAGCAGACTTTTGTTTCTTCTAGTTCAGAAAAAATGCTATTTGCACAATGCGTTTGAAAATACAAGTAGTTATTTATAAAACGAAAATGAGACAATGATTTTGCTTTTGAATGCAGTGTCTTATTTAAAGTAACAACCCTCACATTTTTGGCCATTCGGGCTCGTTGTGGGCTACATTCTATTTAAATTCAGAAGGGTCTAAAACGGGACAATAGGGGGTGAAAAACCTCCGTCCTGACTCGGGACAGTCCGACCGCAGAAGCTTATTTGTATCTCGTGTCTTTCAAACGCAGACATCTCCTCCCCAAAATCCTCGTGTCATTCAGAACAAACATACAACTTCTTTTACCCTTACGTTGTTTTTTCCCGCTTTTTACACGTTAGCTGCCGTGTTTGTTTTTGACGCAAACGGGGCACGTGTCTCTCTGACCACCCGTCCACCCGTCAATCGCTCCCTCTGAAATCGGGGAGACGGGAAACGGCTCCAGATCCACTCGTCTTTGTTTGGTTTTGCTCCCAGCCACAGAGAGTTAGGATAGTTACGTCACAGGTAGAAATCTGAAGGACTCTGAGTACTTTTTAAGACCATAAAACAGAGCCAGTCAGTCGCTTAAATGGCTAGTTTTGTTTTGTCCATGGTTCATTTCCACCGCTGCCACTAGAAGAAGGAGCAGAGAAGAGGAGCTTCTCAAAATCCCTTTGGTTTAGTCAGAGCAGCTCGAGGATTAGCCAGTCGTGCGTTAATACTTGAATTACACGTCCGTTGCATTTTGCTGGTAACAACGGCATGTGGACAATTATTATGGTAAAAGGTCACATTTTTATACAGCGCTTTTCCACCTTCAAGTCACTCAAAGCTCTTTACATCAACGAACCACTCACTCATTCACACACACGTTCATACACCAGTGTACGCAGACACTGGGGGCGAGGGGGGTTAAGTGTTTTGCCCAAGGACACAGCGACAGCATTCATCTGTGTCGAGAGCTTGAGCTTGAGCAGTACCTGGTGGCCCATGTTTACCTTTCTAACTTTACAAGATCAAAAACAGATGAAACACACATAAAGATCACATGACAAGGACAATGGAATATCATTATGTCCGTTCTTAAATCTTAAAGTCACTTAATATGGGCCTAGAGTGACCAGACGTCCCGATTGACCTGGGACAGTCCCAGTTTTGAGCCCTGTGTCCCATGTCCAAGTAGATTTATCCAAAACCAGTGATTTGTCCCAGTTTTATACAAGAAATGTCTCAAGTGTCCCTACTTTTGACAAATCTGATCCCCGCCAACAGTAACGAGGGGAACATATTGTCATTTGTTTAGCTAAAATACAGAAAAAGTGCTTGAAAATGACGATAAGGCAAAAAATGCATCGACAGAAGTCCTTCAGATTTTATACTGACTTTTCCTGGCGATTCCAGACTGATCTCCCTCCGGTCCCACGTCCCCCGCTGCGTCTCAAGTCCGGTCAAACGCGATCGTCCAATCAGATCCGTCTTTTTCAGTGACACGTGAAACAAAGGAGCTCATTCGTCACTTAGGATTTACAAAAAAAAAATCACATTTCTCTCATCTCAGATTAACAGAGTTCAGGATTCACGCATTGATTCTGCAGAAATCCGCCATGTTTTCCAGCCCCCCGTGATATATTTTCCTTTATTATTTCCGATACCGACGGACCACGCGTGTCTCTGATTGGTCAATCCATCTGTCAATCGGGCCCATCTGAAAACGTGGAGATTCACCGGACTCACTCAAGTACTGAAGAAGTGTGCGTTCTGGATCCCAGGCCAATACTGATCCTCAATTGAGTCGAGAATGAACGTTACGATACGAGATCTTTTCACAAGAGTATTTATACCAAACATCCAAACCATCCCAACCATCTCAACCATCTCAACCATCCCAACCATCTCAACCATCCCAACCATCCAAACCATCCCAGTTGTCCAAGTTTTGAATTAAAAAATCTGACGACCCTTTACGGGCCCTTACAATCTGCCTGACAGTAGCGTGTTGTGTCAGAGCCCACATACCGTGACCGTGTGTTCCATCTTCAGCATTTCCAGCGCATTTAAACGGCTCATTCCAACCCGAAACTTTCTCCGACTCCCCTTTACCCTTCACTCCAGAAAGAAGCGATACCTGCCAAGTTCAAACTCCATACCAACCCACAAGCAGAATTATTAGCAACGTGATGATTTTAATGATGTATAGAGTTTCGTTACGGAAAGAACGCGCCGATATTTCTGAAAAGCTTTGAGCGTTTTCGTATTTTTCTTGTGTCCGTCTTCACCTTGGCCTTCGCGGCACCCCTGTCTCAACTATGCCAGTAATGTGGAAGTATTTATACGCTCCCGTCTCTTGCGCCGCGGCCTAGAATATTATTGTGGTTGGCTGTTTCGAATAGGCCCCAAACTGGCATTGGATATTGACAAAGAAAGGAAAGAGCTGAGACGTACAGGCCAGCGCGATCATTAACGGTCTTGTATTTGGGCTCATTTATTCGTGTTAAATGTTTATTCTGTGTCAGGTCTAGTTCTGGTGTTAAGTCCTTGTCGAATAGTGGATAAAATCAGCAAATGTTCAGATGTAATGGAGATCTGGACGCTCTAATGAAAACAGGTCTCGTTGGCAAGTCGCTGCCCAATACCTTTCCACGGTTTAGAAATGAGCAAGAACAATGTGGCTTTGTCCGAAGTAATGGTGCACTGTGTAACTTTTCCGCTTGTCGCCATGGAGATGTGATTTCTTTGCCTAAAATGTTCCTCGGTAAAGCATTAAACATATCTCTCTTGCATTTTTTTTTTTTGTTACTAGTGTTTTTATTGCTGTAAAATGCCTTGTAAAACAGGTGTTCTTACTGTGAGCGGGCCTCCCTCTTCACAGATCTGACCTGTAACTTGGCCAGTTGCCTTGTCTCCATGAGGTTTAATGCCATACTGTGGAACACTCAAGGCAAAGGGATATCATCTCCATGGAGACAAGAAGTTATCGCTCCCTGTGCCAGAAGAGTTACATAGTGCAGTTAATAGTGAATCCTCTGCTCCATCTGACCCTCTCCTCTTCATCCTCTGCTCCTCTGACCCTCTCCTCTTCATCCTCTGCTCCTCTGACCCTCTCCTCTTCATCCTCTGCTCCTCTGACCCTCTCCTCTTCATCCTCTGCTCCTCTGACCCTCTCCTCTTCATCCTCTGTTCCATCTGACCCCCCTTCCTTAATCCTCTGCTCCATCTGACCCTCTCCTCTGCATCCTCTGCTCCACCCATCCCTCACCTCTTCATCCTCTACTCCACCCGTCCCTCACCTCCTCATCCTCTGCTCCATCTGACCCCCTTTTCTGTGTCTGCATCCCCTGCATCATCTGACCCTCTCCTCTGCTCCATCTGACCCACTTCTCTTCATCCTCTGCACCATCTAACCCTTTCCTCTGCTCCATTTAACCCTCTCCCCTTCATCCTCTGCTCAATCTGACCCCCTTCTTTGTGTCTGCATCCTCTGCTCCGTCTGACCCTCTCCTCTTCATCCTCTGTTCAGTCTGACCCACTTCTCTTCATCCTCTGCATCATCTGACCCTTTCCTCTGCTCCATTTAACCTTCTCCTTTTCATCCTCTGCTCCATCTGTCCCTCTCCTCTTCATCCTCTGCTCCGTCTGACCCTCTCCTCTTCATCCTCTGCTCCGTCTGACCCACTTCTCTTCATCCTCTGCACCATCTGACCCTTTCCTCTGCTCCATTTAACCCTCTCCTCTTCATCCTCTGCTCAATCTAACCCCTTCTTTGTGTCTGCATCCTCTGCTCCATCTGACCTCCTCCTCTTCATCCTCTGCTTTTTCTGACTCGTTCCTCTTCATCCTCTGCTCCTCTGTCCCTCTCCTCTTCATCCTCTGCTCCATCTGTCCCACTCCTCTTCATCCTCTGCTCCTCTGCCCCTCTCCTCTTCATCCCCTGCTCCTCTTTCCCCATACATTCGCTCTTCCTCCTCTGTTCTGTACATTCCCTTTCCCTCTCCGTACACGTCCAAACCATCTTATTCTGGACACCTCCAACCTTATCCTCAAAATACATTAGCCAATCCATCACTGTCAGGAACAAAACATCTTGAGGTAATCCCAGTCAATCTATCATTCTTACATTCTGACATTTGCTTTTTCGGATCCAAATTGAATCGGAATTTACAAAATATATGATCGCAGTTGGTGGTCACACAGCAAATCACTCACCCATCTAAAAATCATTACAGGAACTTTGACAAAACCAGAGAATAGGAACACGCCATTCAAATCGTTCAAACCCACAAACATCCCGCAAAATGTATTCAACTAATTTACCATCTCGTCCAAGTCTCGCTTTCCTTATAGCCAATACTTTGAGACAGACATGCTTTGAATTATGCTGGTGCTGTAGTCACTGGGGATAGAACCCGGCTTCGAGTCCAGGCCGTAAAGTTCTGTAGTTGCTCTGTTTCTCTCTTTAGTCGAATCATTTGCAAAGACAAGCATTTATGAAGTGTTTATGGCCAAATCGCATAGAATCCAGCAGGAAATTCACTGTTACTGGAAGGTCACGTATGCGGCCACACGTTTGCGCTTAAAGGTCCTATATTACACAAAATGGAGTCTTGTGCGGTTTTAGCCGCGTTAGAATGTCGTTACCTCCTCAAAAACACACCTGGAGTTGTGTTTTGTTTCATTCACACATGTTTGAGTAACACTTTATTATTAGTCTGTCTACATCTCCAAAGCTCGAAATGCTCCGTTCCACCTTGTGATGTCATGAAGTGGTAGTTTTCAAGTTAACACCTATCTTTTACCTTTAGTTCAGTAGAGATTGGCAGTTCCAGCTCTGAAATAATCCAAATGATTCTAGTGAAGGCGTGTGGAGTTTAAAAACACAGTGGAGCACTTCCTGTATTACCACATGACATCACAAGGTGGAACAGAGTGTTTTCTGTTTGAGAGAAGAACAGGGTTTGTGTGTTAAAGATGTGGTCCCTTTAATCGCTGTAAATATGTTTCACATCAGTTAAAGGCACTGGACCTGATTTTTATTCCTCTTCCACTGACCTTATGCAACCTGAGCATCCTAATTATTCACAAAATAAGTTCATAAGCTTTTCACAACGTCCAGAGACCAGAGCAGAGTTTCGCCAATCATGGTAAAGCTAACAACAACTAGCATGCTAACACGCACAATAATTCAGACAGTCAAATGCTTTACAGGAAGTAGCGTCGAGTTCTAAAACACCTCTGTGTCATCAACACTGAAAAATATTTAAAATTATGAAATTCTAAATAAAATATCTCACTATAAAAATTATTTAAAAACCTTTATTAAGATGCCAAATATTTTGAAATATTTTGTATTTTGTTCACAAAGCTCTCGCTCGTGCCGCCCGCTCTGCTTCTGTGCGGATTCTTGTGTCGGTTCCACGTAATCTGCAAAAATGCGTAAAAATTGGAAAGAAAAAGATTCGGTTCCTCTAAAAAATGAGATCTGGATCCAACCGTTCACGTTAAGGAGCCATTCAAAAGAGCCGACTCGTTCACGGAGGTCACATCATAGCTACAAAGGAATTCCTCAGTCCGACGCCGGTTCTATGGAAGGATAATTAAAGCAATATCTGTTTGAAGGGTTGGCGTGAGACACTTAACGTCCCTCCAGACGAGACGACGATCATTGAGAATCAAAGAGTGAATCAGAGAGTCAGTATTGGGATTCTATGTCCCTTTGTGAACTTTTTGCCTGCTTCTGATTTGAGTGGATGTTTACGTTCGTTTCCCATAATGCCCTCCTCCTCCTCTCTCATACGCAGCTAGAACAACGCGAGTCGATTTTGGAGACGTACATCTGTTTAAACTGATACTCAGCTTTACGGGGAAAAGCCCTGTACCTGATTTTTACCGTGAAAAACAGAACAAAATCATTTCAAACATGTAATTATTCACCACGATGAGTTTATAGGCGCAGAGACCAGTACAGAAGTTTGCCGTGAAAGCAACTAGCATGCTAACGCGCACTTTGTGATTATCGGACAATAAAACATATAATTATAATTAGACGCAGACAACACGCAGCTGACTTAATTTGACCTCAAGAACCGAAATGTAAGGTTTAAATTTCATAAACGTGACCCATCTGTGCGTCCAGACTCGAGGTAAACATGTCCACATCAAATATACGCTGATTTATTCTTGATTACAAAAACATCGGGCATGAGGTCCCATTTATTTGGTGTTTTGGTTCTCAAGACAATTATCAAATCAGAAAGCAGAACGAGCCTCACATGAGTCTCTCGTTTGTGTTGCCAGTTTCAATCGAGATCAGCAGTGACCACCCAACCCGCAGCTCCGGAACTACATTCATTTTTCCCGTAGACTTTGCAAAAAAAAAAAAATTATATTAAAAGTTTGAAATCTTGCTTGGGGATAATCAGCTCCGTGGAACTAATGACCACAAGAAAACCTATAATTTTATTTCAAATCTGTTTCTGAAACTTCATAAACCGCGGAGTTATTAAAGCATTTCGCTGAATCTTTTGGACTTAAAACAGCTGCGTTATGGATATTAGTTAGCACGTAGCTGGTTAACCTCCGCGATGCCTTTGAACTCTCAACATTTGAATTATGGGAAAATAATATTTGAAGTCTATGGGAAAAATTTATGGAAAATTTACTTCCGGAACCGGAGCGGGCGGTCACTGTTGAGCTCCGTGTGGAAATCCAGTTGGTTTAAATCTAACACGCCTCTCTCTGATGTGAACGGTCACTACCTAAACCCCGGCACCTGCAGACAGTCACGACTCAGCGCTAGTGCAGCCTCTGCAGCTCCGTGAGTGAATTCTGGAGGTTCTGAGGTTTCACGTGAGGCCTGTCCGTGGACAGACCCGTAGACGTCCTTGAGCGGAGCCGAGACGATCCGTCAGGCGCTGATCCAAGTGCGTTTCTCAGCAACAAAAAAGTATTTACAACAATAACGGCCAAGTTTAAACCCAGCGCGGCAGTAACGGCCTCACTGCACCTCCCTTGAGCAGAGTGAGGTTGGCTCCTTTTGTAGAGCGCCTCCCTTAACTGGCAACCCCCACACTCCAGCGCAGGTAAGTACCACTTTATATTTTTAAAAGTTAGCCTTGGCAGAACAGTTTTAACATTTATTCAATCAATTCCGTTACAAAAAAAAGTGCTCTATATTAATTTAGCAGTGTTAAATGTAGAAAACTACATACAAAAAGCTAAAAAATATCTGGACATCCCTCCTCCTCAACACACAGTCGTCTGCCCCGGAACCTTCTTAAGGTGCTGCTGCTCCCCGGGGACTCTTTTGGCCGGAGCACCTAAGATGGCCGACAACGCAGGTGAGTAAAAATTCAAACAATTCAATTAAAATCAGCCGATGTACTTGCTAGTTTCTTTTATTTCTGGTCACTTTAACTGCGAAACATCATTTCATTTAAGAAACACTTTAAACTTGTCATATTTCCTATTCGCTGTAAGTTTAGGCTTATGTAATGGACTGGCTACATTACAGGTTTAGGATCTGGCAACGCAGGTTCACTTGTGATTGTAGTACCTTTTTTAAAGCAGTAAAAACACAGGCAACACAGTTTGTTCGTTTTTTTTTTACCTGAATCGATGCAAATTTCCAGCTAATTTTGCAATAACTGAAGAAACACTTTTGCACCAGATCACGGCAGAAAACTCGGTAAGAACAACGTGTGAAGTCAGTGAAATTCAATCTGTATTTCTCATGTGAAAACTGCTGTACAATGTAATCTTAGTTATATTTTTGTGTAAGTTAAGCTACTTAAGATAAACAACTGATGAAATAAATGAGGTGTAAGTTTGCTAAGTAACTGCTAAAGATACAGACACTTTTCTAATTGAGGGTAAAAATACTGTAGTGATGACTGAAATAAAACATTCTGAATATTTTTGGATGGGAACGGCATTGCTCAGATTCCCGCTTTGGTCAGTTTAGCTCCAAATCAAACCAAATGAAACACTTTTAGTAAATGATCGGACAGTGAGCGAAGAGGAGCGTGGTTTTGGGAGTTCTTTTGGTCTGGAGCAATGTGGAGGGTCTGAGTCCGGGATCTGAACTGGACCAAAGACCAAAACTGAGGCCAAGACGCCGAGGTCCAAATGGAAAAAGAACTGGCAGTCGCTGAGGAGGGGACAAGACCAGACTGTGGGTATGAACGTGTCTGCGCTGGACGAGAGAGTTCACGGTAATTTTCAACATTTATTTGGGGAATTTAAAGTGGAACTAAAAACTAAATCAACTATTTTGGCTCTTAAACTGTGTATATGGTGTTTGAATAGCATTGTCTGCTGTTCCTGTTCCTTTTTTGGCAATTTTAGTTCAAACCATGTAAAAAAAAATGGCGTGTCCTGGCTACAGTGGCCCCTGCGATTTCAAGTACTACGTGACATCACATAAGACTGCTCTGATTACAGCCTGGTGTTTCTGATCACAAACACCTGGCTGCAGGGGCGGAGTTTGAGGCGTGGATACCTGTTACGCCAGGGGTTCTTAACCTTTTCGATCTCGCCACCCGATTTTTTTCTGTGCAAAGTAACCGCGGGCTCAAACTCAAATTAAATGCATTATATTCTACCGAGGAGGCGGTCACGGCGCCGCGGTTAAGAATCACGGAGTTACACCAATCACACTGTTCCTTATACCTCCAGACCCCGCCCCTCCTCCTAATTTCACAGATGAAATGATCCAAATGATACTAGAGAAGGTGTAAGGAGTTTAAAAACACAGGGAAGCACTTCCTGTATCACCACATGACATCACAAGGTGGAATAGTGTGTTTTCAGTTTGAGAGAAGAACAGAACTTGCCGAGCAAATCCAGGCTGAACGCTCCCGATGTTTTTTATACAGATTGATACCAGTTTGGTCCCACGTCCCTCGTTGCGTCTCAAACCCGGTCAAACGTGATCGTCCAATCAGATCTGCTTATTTCAGTGACACGCGTGAAACGAAGGAGCTCATTGGTCACCTCTGATTTACAAATAAAATCACATTTCCCTCACCTCAGATCAACACATTTCCGTGCTTCGCTCGTCGATTCTGCAGAAATCCGCCATGTTTTTCAGCCTCCCGTGATATTTTTTTTGCTTTATTTTTCCCCGACGACGGACCACGCGTGTCCCTGATTGGCTCATTCACGCTCATTTGAAAACGGGGAGACTGGTGAACAGATCCGCGTCTTTGTCAAGTACTGAAGCGTGTATTCTGGACCCCGGGCAAGAACTCAGCGTAAATATGCAGGGTCTGAGTGTGAAACACGTGTGAATGAAACAAAACACAACTCCGCGTCTGTTTGTGATGAGGAAACTACATTATAACATAGATCAGAAAATAGACTAATACGGGCCCTTTGGTAGTTGTTTTTGGGGACTTGATGTGAGCCAGTCGCAGACACAAAGCATTGTTTCTGTCGCGGTGGCCCGAGCTCCGCACCAGCCCGGGTCACGACTCCTTTGTAAACATTCTTTCCAAACATCATTTTTTTTCGTTTCACTTTCATCTTGTTTGGTCTGCGCTAAACTCGTCTCCATCTCCCAACAGTAAATCAGCTTGTTTTTCCTCCACCTCGCCGTGCCCCCTTTAAACTCACCGCAAACAAACACATTTCGATCCCACATTTGCGCCACAAAAGGCCAATCAAACATGGAAAACTGCACTCACACAGCCCCCTCAGCTCGTGTTTACAGCGGTAACAGCTCTGTGTGATTTGAGTTAAAAGCCGTATTAAAACAACCAGAACAGAGCCTTTCAAATGTTCCCATGTTTATCTGGAGTTGGGTTTTTTTTTTATAGTTTTTTGATGGCACTGGTTTTGTGTGTAAACAGATAATGAGTAACTCTGCGTGTTTCTGTGTTGATGCTTTGAACAAAACGAACGTGGAAATCGGGCAAATTTTGTTGTGAATAAATATTCTGGTCCAAATTGGCCTTTTTTGCTGTAATTGGATTAAATCAGGAAAAAGTCATCATTAGATCGCGAAAACACCGCTTTGCCGGGAATGTTCCGCAGTATGGCATTAAACGTATTTATAAGGCGAAGTTACAGGTTAGATCTGTGCAGAGGCGACCCCGCTCACAGTTAAAATGCCTGTTTTTCAAGGTCTTTTAAGGAATCGAAAACACCTGGAAGACTGGAGTTCTGACGCAAGAGAAGTTTATTTATGAGCACGAGACCCTAAAATCATTGTGACAGTTTGTCCATCCAGGTCACTTCTATATACTTCTGTTGTAGGGAGTATTATACCTCTGATGACGTACAATATATGTAATGCCATACTGCGGGACATTGAGGGCAAAGTGTAGACTGTATAAAGAGTGTGACGTCACCCACAGCGTTCGGCTCCAGTCAAATGAAGCTCCTCAAGGCCGGAGCAGTTATAGGGGCCGATTTGGAGCCGAGTTCCATATTTGGAATTATGACTGAGTATCATAGCAACCAAAGAGCCAATCTGGAGCGAGGCTGTTGACGGTAAGGCCCCTTCCCGCCCGCATCGCTTGTTTTGCAAGCAAAGCTGTTGCTAACACTAGCGGGAGTGACCTCGGGGAAAGAAGGCGCCCGATTTGTCTGTTATTAATGTTCATATCTTGAGTTACAGACACAATAGTGAAATAAAAACCCCAGGATCATGTAGAGGGTTAATACGAACATTTGACCTCGAGGAAAGAAGGCGCCCGATTTGTCTGTTATTAATGTTTATATCTTGATTTACAGACACAATAGTGAAGTAAAAACCCCAGGATCATGTAGAGGGTTAAGACGAACATTTAAGACCAAAATGACGAGTCTGACAGCAGCAGTTACAGAGAGAGGAGCCACAGTTTTTGGTGTAAAGTGAATTGAAGTCAGAGTCGATGGAGCCGGAAGCGCTCCCACGATCACTTCCCGTTTTGGAAGCGGCGGCTAGCGGGTTAGCAATGTCCATTTGTATATACAGTCTGTGTGGCACTTCTTGTATTGTCACATGACGTCACAAGATGGAACAGAGAACTCAGCGCAAAACACAACCCCAGGTCCGTTTGTGACGAGCAAACGACATTAGAACATAGATCAGAGAATATTGTAATATGAGCCCTTTATATTCTCAACTAATGCTCAAGTAAATAAGATTATGTTTCAGTGCAATACTTGGACGCAGTTACAAAACTTATACGCGTTTATGATCATGAGCAAAAATAATATCTGATCATTGTTCTCGTGAAAACATAAATATATGAAATCGATTTTTTTTATGCAGCTCAAATAAACAGCTCTTCACAATATTTTTTTTCACCAACTGGAAAACAGTTCCAAATATCACGCTCTTATCTGGAGTAAAGCGCTGACTTGGCTTTGACCCCGCACTGCACAGACTTCATGTTTTCAGATGTATTTTGAGTCTGGGGACTTTAAATCAGTGCGAACTTTTGGTCTGAAATTAAAATCAGCCACGGTCTGAGTGTTTGCGAGCTCCTTCCCAGAAATGGAAGCCTGCTCCGCATTTCTCTGACCACATCTGAAGACGCAGAATTATTATGCAAATGAACGAGACGCGCACACTCATTCACATATTGAGCTGTTTATCAGGACATTTTGAACCTTTACCAAATTTGGTCCAATTATTTCGGTGTAAGAGTCAGAATCAACGCGTAAATGACTCATAATGACTCACTCCAGAGCTGCCACGGGGGAAACGAGCCGTGTAGAAAACATAGAAAGCATACGGTTACACTACTGTCCCTCATTCGTTTGAAAGGGCAAACTGAACAGTGGCGTTTAGCAAATTGCACAGACTGCAAATACGCAACTGGATATGAGGTTAAGATCAACAGTGGCTCAGTTGGTAGAGCGTTCATCCTCTGATCCGAAGGTTGGGGTGGTTCGGAACCTGCTTTCGTCAGGAGAGCTAGTCCCGGCCTGAACCCTGACCCTTCTGTACCTGGAGGATTTGACCTAGATTTGAGACAGGGAGAAGCATGAAACTCCACAGAAAGACCCAAACAACCCGGGAGTCGAACCTGGAACCTTCTTGCTGTGAGGCGAAAGCGCTAGCCACCTTAAGTCGTCATAGTGTCAAAATAATATTGCTCAAGTAAAAGATCCAAAAAAGTACTCAAGTAAATGTAATATTTATTTAACAATTTTGGGGAAAATTCCTACTCGAGAACTAATTTGAAGTCAATGTAACTGGAACCACAAAACAAGTTCATTCTGTCTCCATTTTTAAACTTAGAATTAGTGATTCTTTTTGTCAGACAGGAGCGTTTGTTTACCTGCTTTACACGTTTGGGCTACTTCCTGTATCTTCCTCAGAAGCGTCACATAAAGGTGAAGTGATGTGTCTTGTGGGCTGATTTACTTGGTTTTGCCAGACGGTGGGGAAGCTTACGCCCCCTACTGTCTGACGCCTTCATAAATATGAGCATGAATCGTGACGAGGTGCGCCTCATCACGCACGGGATGCAGTCCTGGAGAAGGCGTCAGACAGTAGGGGGCGTAAGCTTCTCCTACGGTCTGGCAAAACCAAGTAAAGCAACCTACAACCATAGACTGTGTATATAAATGGACATAGCTAACCTGTTAGCCGCTGCGTTCCAAATAGGAAGTGGGCATGAACGCACTTCCGGCTCCATTGACTCTGGCTCCAATTCACTTTACATTGAAAAATTGTCATCCCTCTCTGTAACTGCTGCTGTCAGACTCATCATTTTGGTCTTAAATGTTCATATTAACTCGCTCTACATGATCCTGGGGTTTTTATTTCACTATTGTCTGTAAATCAAAATAGGAACATTAATAACAGACGAATCAGGTGCCTTCTTTCCCCGAGGTCGCTCCCACTGGTGTTAGCAACAGGTTTGAATGACAGCGTTGCTAAGCACCCGCCCCCTGCTAAACCAGAGGTGCGGGCGGGAAGGGGCGTTACCTTCATCAGCCTCGCTCTGGATTGGCTCTTTGGTTGCTATGATACTCATGGTTGTAATTCCAAATATGGAACTCTGCTCCAAATTCACCCCTATAACTGCTCCGGCCTCGATGAGCTTCATTTGACCGGAGCCGAACGTTGTGGGTGACGTCACACTCACTCAGTCCACTTCTTTACACAGTCTGTGCTCTACAACACACATCAGTACAGCTGAAACATGTGCAGGAGGTAAACAAACTCAACTGTCTGACAAAAAGAATCGCTAATTCTTAGGATAAATCATATTTGAAGGAGCTCTACAAAGAACACAAAAGTTCAGATCATTTTATATTGTCGACATAAAGCTTTTGTCACTTGACTTACTCACGGTGGGAAGAGGAACCACAACCTTTACTCGAGTAACATTACACCGATACACTGCATACAATATATTACTCCAGTAGAAGCTAAAGTACGACTGAAAACCTCTCTGAGAACTACACATACTTCTTAGGAGCCCACTAACCTCCTCCGTTTGCTTCGTCCTGACGATAATAGTCCTTGCGTGCCGTTCTAGTTAAACCTCACTGTTGTGTTTCGGCTCCCGTGTACCCCGAGTCTGCGGCGGCCATCTTGTTTCTGTCTCATTAGCAGCGGGCCTCTCCCTGGACTCTCTCTGTGGTTTTGGGACCTGGCCTGAGGGAAAGCTGATCCCGGAGCAGAGCTGCGAGGCGTGTGCAGTTTGTTATGGTGCGGTCGGACCCTCGCTCTGCACAACGGATCAGACTGTGTTTCATCTCCGCCGTCTCCAAAGGTTTGTGGGCGGTTTAAAGTTAAAATATGCAGGATTATTTGCGTTATGGAATTATCAGCTCGAGTTCAGTGAAGGTGGGCAGACTTTATAAACAAGGAGGAGATGAGGGCTGAGGTGAACTATGCCACAAGTGCTGTTCTAGTAAACCATGGCCCCATTTCAAGAGTGGAGAGAAGTGCAACGTATGTATGTGTATGTGCCATAGCCTGTGTATATGAATGGACATAGCTAACGTGCTAACCGCTGCGTTCCAAGTGGGAAGTGAGTATGGACGCGCTTCCGGCTCCAATCCACTTTACATTGAAAAAACTGTCAGACTCGTCATTTTGGTCTTAAATGTTCGTATTAACCCTCTACATGATCCTGGGGTTTTTATTTCACTATTGTGTCTGTAACTCAAGATATGAACATTAATAACAGACAAATCGGGCGCCTTCTTTCCCCGAGGTCACTCCCGCTAGTGTTAGCAACAGCTTTGCTTGCAAAACAAGCGATGCGGGCGGGAAGGGGCCTTACCGTCAACAGCCTCGCTCCAGATTGGCTCTTTGGTTGCTATGATACTCAGTCATAATTCCAAATATGGAACTCGGCTCCAAATCGGCCCCTATAACTGCTCCGGCCTTGAGGAGCTTCATTTGACTGGAGCCGAACGCTGTGGGTGATGCCACACTCTTATATGGAACTCGGCTCCAAATCGGCCCCTATAACTGCTCCGGCCTTGAGGAGCTTCATTTGACTGGAGCCGAACGCTGTGGGTGACGTCACACTCTTTATACAGTCTACACTTTGCCCTCAATGTCCCGCAGTATGGCATTACATATATTGTACGTCATCAGAGGTATAATACTCCCTACAACAGAAATATATAGAAGTGACCTGGATGGACAAACTGTCACAATGATTTTAGGGTCTCGTGCTCATAAATAAACTTCTCTTGCGTCAGAACTCCAGTCTTCCAGGTGTTTTCGATTCCTTAAAAGACCTTGAAAAACAGGCATTTTAACTGTGAGCGGGGTCGCCTCTGCACAGATCTAACCTGTAACTTCGCCTTATAAATACGTTTAATGCCATACTGCGGAACATTCCCGGCAAAGCGGTGTTTTCGCGATCTAATGATGACTTTTTCCTGATTTAATCCAATTACAGCAAAAAGGCCAATTTGGACCAGAATATTTACAACAAAATTTGCCTGATTTCCATGTTCGTTTTGTTCAAAGCGTCAACACAGAAACATGCAGAGTTACTACTAGTATTTTTATTTCACTATTTTGTCCATAAATAAAGATATGAACATTATTAACAGACAAATCTGGCACCTTCTTTTCCTCGAGGTCACTCACTTAAAGCTCACAAGAGTCAATTTTGTGTAATATAAGACCTTTAAAGAACGTTTCAGGTGCAGGTCTCTGTTTAAAACGTGGTACCAGTGTCTACAAAGCTCTTTACAAAAAATTATGAAACTGTTTTACCTCTGGTGGTTTGCTTCTATCTTCAGTTTGCTTTTAATGTAGCCAGAAAGATAAATTCTCGCGATATCTGTGAGTTCACAAACTTAAGAGGAGAATCCGTCTGGACCGGCTCCCACTGTTGCGACTGAAGCACTGGTTCCAAAGGTTTCCAAAAGTGAAGTGCTCAAGTGAACCAAAACAAACAGGGCGACGCCGACAGATGAACTTCAGCCTCTTTTAGCACAAATGCAGAATATTTTGGTTTTGGAAAACCTGCAGAAGGTCAGAGCTTTGTGCATTTGTGACAGGGAAGATGTCTTTGCTTTTCTCTCAACTGGATGTAACAAAAGTTTGATTTCTCGGCTTGTTCTGCTGTTGTGACGCTTCGACCGATCAGATTAAAAAATTCTGACATGGATTTTTTCCCCAAACGCTTTCGACTGTTCCAGATAAATGTGTAAAACATAAAGGGAGTTAGAGTCAGACAGTGGACAGGGAGCTGCAGGTGGGTTTCACTGACAACATGTTAAACACTTCACAAATAAAATGAATACTCCACCGGAGACACTTCTGTGTTTAATACTAATAATAAGGCCTTGCACTTGTAATGTGCTTTACAGGCTCAGCTCTACACTGCAGTCATCATTCACTCCACACTCAGTGGTGGTAAACTACTATTGTAGCCACAGCTGCCCTGGGGCAGACTGATGGAAGCGAGGCTGCCATCTGTGCCTAGGCAATGTGGGTGAAGTGTCTTGCCTAAGGACTCAACGACAGAACTTGGTCCGAGCGGGAATCGCTCCTCCAACCTTCGGGTTGGGGGACCCCTGCTCCAACCACTGAGCCACTGTCCCTTTAAACAGAGATGTTTGTGTCTCAGTGCTAACGCTAATGCTAATTTTAAGCATAATAAATATTAAAACAACACCACAAACGAATTAATTAAAAATAATTGGGTAGATTTATTTCAATTAATTTGAATTTTAAAGCTAACTAGCGCGCTGTTGTATCCCTCGTCCTTTACACATTCTAGTACATTATATTCTACACTGATAATGACGCATAATGACTTTTTAAATGAATGAAGAGGAAACGGCAGTGATAAAAGTGTTGAGTACCACAGACATGTGTTATACATATGTATAATATGTACATAAGTGCCGTTTTAGGGCCACGGGACACACCAGCCGCTCCTTTAATGGAAACAGTTGCATTCTGGGTGAAGAGTTATTTTAAGGTCGTCTGAGGCGAGGGGGAAGTGGACCACCGGACATAAAAACTGTATTCTTTTTTTCTTGCTACACTTGTATAGACACGTGTCATGGGGTCAAACATGGATGACTTTAAAGGTCCCATATTACACAAAATTGACTCTTGTAGCTTTAAGTCATGTTCTAATGCTTTTCCCTCCTCAAAAACACACCTGGAGTTGTGTTTTGTTTCATTCGCACATGTTTGAGTAACACTTTATTATTAGTCTGTCTACATCTCCAAAGCTCAGAATGCTCTGTTCCACCTTGTGATGTCATGAAGTGGTAGTTTTCAAGTTAACAGCTCCTTTTACCTTTAGCTCAGTAGAGATCGGCGATTCCAGGGCTGAAATGATCCAAATGACTCTAGTGAAGGTGTGTGGAGTTTAAAAACACAGCGGAGCACTTCCTGTATTACCACATGACATCACAAGGTGGAACAGAGTGTTTTCTGTTTGAGAGAAGAACTCAGCCTAAATCTGCAGGGTTTGTGTGTTAAACATGTGGGAATGAAGAGAAGAACAAATGAAACAAAACACAACTCCAGGTATGTTTTTGATGAGAAAACAACACAGATCAACATTAAACATAGATCAGAAAACAGAATAATATGGGCCCTTTAAGTAAAAACATAGGACCTGTTTAACTGTACAAATGTAGGTAATAGTTCTAATCCTAGTTGTAAAGGGGCACTGTGGAAGTTTTTTATTGTCTCCATGGTGATGTGACTTTGTGTGTGAGGTTACACAGTACAGCTTTAAAATGGAAGTATTTCAAACTCAATATCTGAACCAGGTTGGCAGATGTTGTGCTTGAAATAAGGATTTAAATTTAAACCATTCACAAAATCAAAATTATTATTATGTACAAAGAAGTGGACTGAGTGAGTGTGACGTCACCCACAGCGTTCGGCTCCAGTCGGATGAAGCTCATCGAGGCCGGAGCGGTTATAGGGGTGATTTGGAGCGGAGTTCCATGTTTGGAATTCTGACCCCGAGTATCATAGCAACCAAAGAGCCAATCAGGAGCTAAGCTAGCGAAATAAAAACCCCAGGGTCATGTAGAGGGTTAATACGAACATTTTAAGACCAAAATGACGAGTCTGACAGCGGCAGTTACAGAGAGAGGGGCCACGGTTTTTCAATAGAAAGTGAACTGGAGCCAGAGTCGATGGAGTCGGAAGTGCGCCCATGATCACTTCCTGTTTGGAATGTGGCGGCTAGCGGGTTAGCTATGTCCGTTTATATACACAGTGGTTAAACATCATTGGCTGAGCGCTCAGATCCACTGACCCACAGGTTGGCGGTGCGATTCTAGTTCGACAGATGAATTCTGTCGTCGTGTCCTCGGGCAAGACGCTTAACCCACCCCGCCCCGGTGTCCGCGTACACCGGTGTATGAATGTGCGCGTGAACGGGTGAGCGGTTCCTTGATGTAAAGCGCTTTGGGCGTTTCGAAAGTGGAAAAGCGCTGTATAAAAATGTGACCGTTTGCCACAGGCCATAGAACTGGAACTGAACTGTAACTGAGACTAAACATGGAACTAAGCCATGTACTAACTGAAGACTAAACCAGAACTTAACTTGGACTAAACGAGTCTCTTC
>KN473027.1:0-14658 GCA_000787095.1 Periophthalmodon schlosseri
ACTACTACTACTACTACTACTAATTCCTGTTGCTCCAGCTCCAGTGTAGTTGATAAAGTCTCGTATCGAGTGAGTGACATGTTTTCTTTTCTTCGGTGCGTTACATAAGGTCCAGGGTTAGTGGGCCTTTGTTTATCAGAGATGTATCTGCTGAACTAATTAACCATAAAATACTGAAAAGTCTTAAGACCGTCATAATTTCTGTGGTGAATCAGAGGATTGCTTCAGTCAAACAGGCTCCTGAATAATCTACAAAGACTCGTCTGGATGTATTGTGATAAAGCAGACCTTTGTAGTGATGACGTTTGCGGCGACGTCAGCTCCCATTGGACGGACTCGTTTCTTTTATTAAGTCGTTTTAGATGAATGTTGTGATTTAAAATGTGCAAATTATAACATAATGATCCACGAGTCTCAGAGATTTGAACTACAGAGAATTTAAAGGTCCTATATTACGCAAAACTGACTCTTGTGAGTTTTAAGCCATGCTATTGCTGCTGTTACCTCCTCAAAAACAGACCTGGAGTTGTGTTTTGTTTCATTCACACATGTTTGAGTAACACTTTATTATTAGTCTGTCTACATCTCCAAAGCTCAAAATGCTCTGTTCCACCTTGTGATGTCATGAAGTGGCAGTTTTCAAGTTAACAGCTCCTTTTACCTTTTGTCCAGTAGAGATTGGCCATTCCAGGGCTGAAATCATCCAAATGATTCTAGTGAAGGTGTGTGGAGTTTAAAAACACAGTGGAGCACTTCCTGTGTTATTATGACATCACAAAGTGGAACAGAGTGTTTTCAGTTTGAGAGAAGAACTCAGCCTAAATATGCAGGGTTTGTGTGTTAAACATGTATCAATGAAACAGCGTACCGTATTGTCTGGAGTATAAGTCGCACCAGAGGAAAAATGCATAATAATGAAGAAAAAACATATGTAAGTCGCACTGGACGATAAGTCGCATTTTTTGGGGAAATGTATTTTACAATATCCAAGACCAAGAACAGACATTTTATCTTTAAAGGCAAGTTATAATAATAACAATAAAATAGAGAACAACAGGCTGAATATCAGTACATCACGCTAACGTAACACATTTATATTTATTCAGCTACATGAAGCACAGACAACGAACTGAACACGTGTCTGGTGTGTTATGTCTGGTACGTGTCACACCCCCGGCCAAACTATGAAAAAAAGTGCGACTTATAGTCCGGAAAATACGGAAATATGGGCCCTTTTAGTAAAAAAAATGTACTCAAAAGATATAATATTTACTTTTGAATCATGTATCGCTAGGGCAACGCTCATCCCTCTGAAACCCACGGAGCTTTACAGCGCTCATGTTTTAGTATTTGAGTCGGATCTGTCCTGGAGTGACCTCAAACTGAAGCGTAAAAAAAATATATTTGAAAAAGCATTGTCCGTATCTTTAGCTGGCGTCTCTCAGCACAAAAGACTATAACTGGAATCCACTGTGAGCTTCCTGTCTTTATCCAGAGCCTTCTCATGATCGTGCCCCTCTCCTTCGGTCGTCTGCTAAAGCCATCTCCTCGGGGCACGCTTTAGAACACCACACACATGCGATGATTGTGATATTCGGTGGATGGCACATAATCCGAGGCCTTTTTCCCTCATCAGCTATTGTGTTTCTGTCAGTTCTTTGTTCAGGATCCCAGAGGAGCACCAGATGTTTTACAGAGCCCCGCGTCTGAAGCGCTAATGACCGTGGCACCTGTGAATTTCACCAACGGCAGCGACGGGAGCCCGCTTTTGAACCAGGACCACGCCTCTGGAGCGCCAACGTTTTATCTGCCAGTGAGTGATGCAACACGGGAGGGTTAAGCCGCAGATGCCGGTTTGATGCCGGTTTGATGCCGGTTTGATAATGTTGCGGAATTTTGCATTACGTGGACAGGGCCGGCCCCAGCTTTCAGGGGGCCCCGAGCTGAATTTGTCGCTGGGGGCCCCCGGCAGTGGATGTACCCCATAGACTGTGTATATAAATGGACATCGCTAACCTGCTAGCCGCCGCGTTCCAAATAGGCAGTGATCATGGGCACTTCCAGCTCCATCAACTCGCTCCAATTCAGTTTCTATGGAAAAACTGTGGCCCCTCTCTCTGTAACTGCTGCTGTCAGACTCGTCATTTTGGTCTTAAAATATTCGTATTCACTCACTCTACATGATCCTGGGGTTTTTATTTCACCATTTTGTCGGTAAATCAAGATATGGAAAGAAGGCGCCTGATTTGTCTGTTATCAATGTTCATATCTTGATTTAACGGACACATTAGCGAAATAAAAACACCAGGATCACGTAAAGCGGCTTAATTTTAAGACCAAAATGACGACTCTGACAGCAGCAGTTACACAGAGAGAGGAACGACGAGGAGCCAGAGTCGATGGAGCTGGAAGCGCGCCCACGATCACTTCCTATTCGGAACGCGGCGGCTAACAGGTTAGCTACGTCTATTTATATAAACAGTCAACCAACATTTTAAGGCCAGAATCCTCACTATAATTTAAGTATAACTCCATGCAAAAGTATTCAAAGTATTCAGAACACAGTACTCTGTATCTGAACACGCCTCAAAACACATTTTACTGCAGGTATTGAGTGTTCTGTAACCAAATACATGAAATGAGCCCACTCCAGTGAAGAGTCCTGTGTCTGTAACTACATGAGCCCACTCCAGTGAAGAGTCCTGTCCTCTCATGAGCTCCACATCTGCTGGAGCCGTCTCCGGTCGTCCCCGATAACCTTAAAGCCACTAAATGTAACATATGCTCCTGCTCGTTTGAAATCGACCTGGGATGCCATTAGCTGACGCGTCTGCAGCGAACTATAGCAGCACGTCTCCTGCGAGGTTTAACTCTGATTGGATTATTGAACCAAAACCAGGGATGCGCTGGATGCAGTGGCTGATGTGGCTCAGAACGTCTCATAATGTTTGAACTTTTAGCCGCACAAAGCTGTTCAGGAGAAATAACAGTTACATAACACAACTGGATGCGTTTTGTAATAGGTGCGTTGTGTTTTTTGGGGAGAAATGCCGTTCTCCGTCCCTGCGCTTGTGTCCGTTGTTTTCGGGCACCGGGAAATACTTAAAGAACTTTTACACACACACCTGCTCCTGTTTTTAATGTTTTATACGGACTTGTTTACTTGTGTGTTTGGTTTGTTTTTCTGCTTCTACTGAATTTTAAACCGGGGGCCCGTGAAAACGAGAAAGACAAGTGGTCTCCTTGGGTTCCCCTGTATAAATAAATGTAAATGAAAGAAATAAGCCAAAGTATTGATATCGGTATCGGAGCTGAAAGAGCTGGATCGATTCCTCACCAGAACACAACATGTAAACATAACTGACTTGATAATAGTCTGTTCTAATCTATTCTAAACAGCTTTTAAAACACAACAAATGTTTTATACAACTGAGAATAAATGAAATAATAAAAATAAATATATAAACATATGATTTGACATATTTTTGCAGATAGGTCATGTTTATTTAATGTTTAAGCAGTGGTGGAACTTAACAAAGTAAAAGTAAAAGTACTGTACTTAAGTAAAAAGTTTAGGTATCTGTACTTTACTTAAGTACATTTTACAGTGGATACTTTTTACTTTTACTTCACTACATTTGAGAGCAGTATCTGTACTTTCTACTGCACTACATTTTTGAACAGGACTGAAAAGTAAAAGTGTTTTTTATTATTGTGTGAGACCTGCAGAAAGGACTGAAGGTTTAGTTTTAACAGGTTCATAATTTGAGCAAAACAAAAATATACAAATAAAAACAGCTGGAAAAAACGATCGATTCAGTTGTTTCTGTTGAACAAAATTCAGCACAAATCTTTATCAAAATCACCACATTTGAAGCTTTATAAGACTCAGAATCTACGTGAAATACTTTTACGTTCATTTTTAAACGGGTACTTTAATACTTTTACTTCAGGTGCTACTTTTACTTTTACTTGATTTTTTTTTTTTGCTCCAGTATCTGTACTTTTACTTTTACTTAAAAACATAAGCTAATCCACAAACTCTTCGTCGTTTGTTTCCACCGGAGCCGTGTTGATCTCGACTCTGACTTTGAACATCAGCTGCTCGTCTGACAAACAAAGACTCCAGAACCACCTTTAGCTCGTCGCCTTCCAGCTCGCCAACGCTGACCTCGCCGCTGTCCCGCTCTCTCCGTATTCCCTTTCGTAACTCGACGCCGATCCCCGTGCCCTTGTATAATAAACGTCCATACTGCGTTTCGTTTTACAGATACATATAGACTTTCCATCCTGTTCGCTTTGAAAATGAGCTCCGTGGAGATGCTTACCGCAGTCTCGCCTCTAAATCAAACCAGCGCCGCGTCGTTTTTGTGCCGGGTGGACACTTCATAACTGTTAAATCGATATTTCTCCGTCTCATCGAGAAAGAGTAAGCGCCTCATTAACAGCGGAGCATTCACGATGTTTACACGCGTCATTATCAGGGCCAGAGTTAAAAACCTCGGGATTTTCTGGCTCGTTGGACAGAATATTTTACTTTCACTTTGCATTACATAAAGACAGTGTTTTGGTTGCGTAACTGTGTTAGTATTATACCGGCCCTATTTTTGCAGAGTAACCTCTTGTTGGCTTTGACTCAGCAGAGGTGGGAAGTAACTGCGTACTTCTGCTAAATGTTATGTATCATAGTGGAGAGGGGTTATCTGTGACGGTCGTGGTTAATAGTGAAATAAAATAAAAGGTTGTAGCTTTTTCAGCTCCGATACCGATTCTGAGACTATACATTTAAAGAGCCCATGTTACACTGTTTTCTGATCCGTTATAATGTTGTTTCCTCGTCACAAACAGACCTGGAGGTGTTGTTTTGTTCATTCACACATGTTTAACACACAAACCCTGCAGATTTACGCTGAGTTCTTCTCTCAAACTGAAAACACTCTGTTCCACCTTGTGATGTCATGAAGTAATAGTAATAAAACTCCACACACCTTCACTAGAATCATTTGGATGATTTCAGTCCTGGAATTGCCAATCTCGACTGAACTAAAGGTAAAAGGAGCTGTTAACTTGAAAACTACCACTTCATGACATCACAAGGTGGAACAGAGCATTTTGATCTTTGGAGATGTAGACAGACTAATAATAAAGTGTTACTCAAACATGTGTGAATGAAACAAAACACAACTCCAGGTCTAGGGTTGTTTTTGAGGAGGAAACAGCGTTAGAACATGACTTAAAGCTACAAGAGTCAGTTTTGACCTGCGCAGAGACTGGAAACAACATTTATTTCCTTTAAACAAAAATAAAATAAGATAAAACTGATTGTATAAATAAAAGTTTAAACATTATGAGACTTTCAGGGTCGATTGGGACCTGTAAATAGTCTTACTAAATCAGTTTATATGTTCAAACTGGATATCGACTGAACCGATATTTGGGAGCCGATATCAGATACTAGTATCGTATCGGTGTCTCCCTAATAGTTACTTTTCATCAATCGGGGATGAAGTTCTCAATTTTGTTACTTAAGTAAAAGTACAGATACAGAGGTAAAAAGTTACTCAAGTAAAAGTAAAAGTATCACATGACAAAATCCACTTAAGTAAAAGTATTTAAGTACCTGTTTCAAAATGTACTTTAAGAGTAAAAAGTAAAAGTATTTCACACAGTGTTGTTCATTTGTTAAAGTGTAGATGTGGTGATGTTGATTCAAAATGACACATATTTTGGTCACAGAATCAATACGAATCAGTGTCATAATTTTAGTTTGTTGCTCAAAGCCGAAGCTTGAACTCAAAAACTTTAGTCAGGATGTTTCCACGAACATGGTGAAAATAACCCCTCAAATCATATGAAAAGTACTTTTTACTTTTCAGTCCTGTTCAAAAATGTAGTGGAGTAGAAAGTACAGATACTGCTCTCAAATGTAGTGAAGTAAAAGTAAAAATTATCCACTGTATAATGTACTTAAGAAAAGTACAGATACCTCAAAATTCAACTTAAGTACAGTACTTTACTATTTGTACTTCGTTATCTTCCACCACTGTGTTTCATTGAATACTACAAAGGTATTTTTTATGTTCAGTGTCCCACAGAGTTCAAATATGAAACGATGTCAAAAATATATCTCAAAAACTAAAATGTACCTCTGAATCCTGGCTATAACTGTTCTGCTCATTCGACCTCACAATCAGCTGTGCAATTAATCCAATTCTATTTCAAGTCTGGATTCAGTCATTTCAAATTGTCAGTGATGAGCCAAGATCTTTTTAATGGAGAGAGCCACAGCCAATCGTCTGTCAGGGAAAAGCCTGAGGTTTGGAGCAGAGGCAGAGCTTTGGAGGAAGAAATGTGCCAACTTTTTGTGTTAAACGGAACTGATTTCAAGTTTTCATAGTTTGAGTTCAGAAAATGCAGAAAAAGAGCTATTTTTTTTTTAAAACTAGACAAAATAAAACCAAACTGGAAATAGTGATAGATTAATATTAGGAAAAAAACATCGGCCAGACCTACTTCACATGATGCACCATAATTATTCTATTTATTTATTTCTACAGGAAGAGCCCAATGGGAGTTAAAATACAGAACAATACAAACAAAACCAAACAAAACAGGTCCATTTAAAGCATTAAAAACAAGAGGAGGTGTGATTATAAATGTTTATCTCCACATTATTAAAGTGCATTAGTGGCTCCAATCTGTCCAGTTTTACGTGTCCGTCAAATGTGTTCCATTTTTGGGGGAAGCAAAATAACCAAAAGCTTTTTGTCCCATTTCAGTTCCAGTGCGGCCAGTTTTTAGACGTGCATTAAAAGTTCAACAAACAAGTGAGATATTGAGTCGGTCTGTGATGTGGCCCCTTATAAACACAGACCGTGTAAAGAAGTGACTGAGTGAGCGTGACGTCACCCACAGCGTTTGGCTCCAAATGAAGCTCGTCGAGGCCGGAGCAGTTATAGGGGCCAATTTAGAGCAGAATTCCATATTAGGAATTACGACCGCGAGTATCATAGCAACCAAAGAGCGAGCACTTAGCAACGCTGTCAATCAAACCAGTTGCTAACGCTAGCGGGAGCGACCTCGGGGAAAGAAGGCGCCTGATTTGTCTGTTATTAATGTTCATATCTTGATTTACAGACACAATAGTGAAATAAAAAACCCAGGATCATGTAGAGGGTTAATACGAACATTTAAGACCAAAATGACGAGTCTGACAGCAGCAGGTACAGAGAGAGGACACAGTTTTCTAATGTAAAGTGAACCGATGGAGCCGGAAGCGCAGCCCAGGATCATGATCTTAATTATAATAAAACCAAAGACAGTATTGTATTTATTTACTTACTCCTCGTTTGACTTTTCCCATCTCCAGTACTTCATATACTGCTGCATCCTGGGCCTGGTGTCGTGCTCCGTGTTCCTGAGGATTAACTACGAGCTGAAGATGCTGGTGATGCTGGTTGCCTTGGTGATCTACAACATCATCATCCTCCAGACCCACGCCTCTCTGCTGGACAGCGTCAGCAAAGTCCTGCACCCGACCGACAACAGGCAAGTGCGCACGCGTCCTAGCTTCCTACGCTCGCTCACGCTAACCTACACTAACCTACGCTAACCTACGGCCTCGCGCTAATGCAAACTAACGAGTATTGATCCTATGCAGCCTGCTTAGCTCCAAAGCTATCAACCCGCTTCCCCTTTGCAGTAGTAACAATCAGCGGGGAGCCCATTAAAATGCATACGATTCTAATGATTCTCAAATTTCGACGAATTTATGTGGGATAAAACCAGTTGTAAAGATAAATGATAGTTTTAAACTGATCAAGAAGCAAATTGTGAAGAAAAGTTTTAAAATATGGTAAACAGTCACATTTTTATATAGAGCTTTTACATCAAGGAACCACTCACCCATTCACACACACATTCACACACACGTCAACACAGACACAGGGGGCAAATTGGGTTAAGTGTCTTGCCCAACGACAGCATTCATTTGTGGAGGCTGGAAAAAAACCGCCCAACTCTGAGTCAGTGACAGACCCCTCAGCCAATGATGTTTATGTTGAGATCGGGATTCAAACCGTCAACCTTCAGCTCAGTGGACAAACGTTCTACCAACTGAGCCACTGTTGCCGGAAAATTACAGGAAGTAGAAAGTTCTAAACTTGATGACATCACTTTAGGGAGAATTCTACTCAAAAGTTACATAAAATTTTCACACAAGAAACACATTTTTTCAGATACTTAAAAGATTATTTAAACTAAATAATGGTGTTTTGAGGGTCGACAGTGGCTCAGCTGGTTGAGTGTTTTTCCACTGAGCTG
Source organism: Periophthalmodon schlosseri (assembly GCA_000787095.1). NCBI lineage: Eukaryota > Metazoa > Chordata > Actinopteri > Gobiiformes > Gobiidae > Periophthalmodon > Periophthalmodon schlosseri. Next base: position 8,323 of record KN473027.1, read on the forward strand.
AAGGTTGGCAGTTCAAATCCCGGTGTGATTCCAGCTTGCACAGATGAATGCTGTTGTTGCGTCCTTGGGCAAGACGCTTAACCCACCTCGCCGTGTGCACCGGTGTGTGAATTGGTGAGTGGTTCCTTGGTGTAAAGCGCTATATAAAAATGTGACCGTTTTCTTATATTTTAATTTGTCAAATAATAATCTCTCAACATTAGAGCAGTTTTGGATCAGTGTACCTCATGGTTGCTAGGTAACAGAATTCCCGTGTGTGATGTCATGATTTCCAGACAGGAAGTAAAATTTTAAACTTAAAAAACTGCCAAACCGGGGATTTTTTTTTTACGTAAGATTTTTTTTTTTTTTTTTGTAAAATCCTAAATACAACGACGTTAACTGCGTTTTAGTGAAATGAGTAGCTCTGCCCGTCATAGCCGCTTTAAGATGACTAATGAGAACGCTCCCGAGGTCTCTTGAGAGACGGTAACGCTGAGGAGGCTTCCTGTGTGAGTGTTGATCAGCTGTAACCTCAGGAGGAAGAGGATGGTGAGTGACAGAGGAAGAGATGCCAGCCCGTGTTTGATTGACAGCAGGAGTGCGCTGGCAGGAAAGAATGCATTTAAATATAATAGTACATGTAAAGTGGGTTGGATTAAACTCAAAGTTTGGAGAACAGGAAAGAGAACAGGAGAACTTCTGACCGTCTTTACTGTTTTAGTTCTCTCGTGTTAGCATAAAAAATATATTAAACGTCCTATATGACTCAAAATGGACTCTTGTGAGCTGTAAGTCATGTTCTAACGCTGTTACCTCCTCAAAAACAGACCTGGAGTTGTGTTTTGTTTCATTCACACATGTTTGAGTAACTCTTCAGTTTGAGAGAAGAACTCAGCCTAAATCTGCAGGGCTTGTGTGTTAAACATGTGTGAATGAAACAAAACACAACTTAACTTTATATAAGCTGTATAATCACATATTGTAAGTTTAGAAATAGAAAAAAAGGGAATACTTTACCAAGGATAAAGTGATTTGTTTTTAGAGGTGCTCTGTCTACTACGTTCTGAAGTTATGCAAATGTAGAAACAGAGTTGTATAAAGTCTGTAATTTAAGACCACTGTCACAAAGCTGTCGTTAGTTTGTAAGTTAATATTTCTGTCCTTTACTTTTAATGTTCGTCTATTCACTGTTGTACAAGAGTCAGGGTTCCGACGGGTCCTGGAAATTCTGGAAAACCTGGAAAATAATTGGTTTGTACAGGTGCAGTTTTAGGATTATGCCACATCTTTCATTATAAAAAACTATATGAAAAGGAGGTACCGGTAATCTGTTTGTAGACACCGTGATTACGTAACTAAAAATGTCCTGGAAAAGTCCTGGAAAATAATTTCAAAGGAAAGTGTGAGAACCCTGATAGTTCAACTTCTACATTTGCACCACATTAGGCGCAGTTCCAATGGATTACAAAAATATCATTGACGACGAAAACGGGATTCCTCACATTTTTATACAGCGCTTTTCCACCTTCAAGACTCAAAGCGTTTTACATCAAGGAACCGCTCACCATTCACACACGCAACTGAGCTACATATATTATTACCATAAGAATAGCCTGGTTGGTCGACAATTAACCTATTCCTGTTCCCTTCACCTGCGAGTGGTCGTAATGTTTGGGCTATTCGGCTCACGCTAGCACTGATTAGCCTCACACACGGCAAGCTACGGCGACACGGTTTCTAGGCGATTCCAGTAATGTGCCCGCTAACAATACAATGATGAAATAATTGGGTGCACTGGCGGCAAACATTCTAATTGGTTTCCCACAGTAACAGAAAACATTCGAATCAGACCGAGCAGATCCCAGGCGTGCGGGCTAATAATGTGTCCGGAGCCGAGGTGCAAATGATATTGACATTTAAAAACCTATACAGTTACAATTGGGTCTCTCTGGCTGCTGGAGCGTTGGACAAACAAACAAGCCATTTCTGTACAAACACAAGGCAGATGAGGGAGGAGGGTTTATACAGGAAACAGAAGGTCAATAGAGGTTCACATTTGCAACTACACTAGAATTATCTAAGTGGTACATGAGTAGTGTTAGCAACAGTTGTGATGTGGTATTAGAAGTTAAGTAGTTTTAACTTTTAAGTTAAAACTACTTAAAAGGTGCAATGTTGGTTTAACAATCATGAATAGGCTTAATTAAAAAGATGCACTAACTAACTAACTTTTCTGGTCGAGGGTCTGCCACTTGTTTGTCTGCATGGAGATGTTAACGCTTTGTCTGGAATGTTTCACAATATGGCATTAAACTTGATTATTCACGTTTATTCAACATCTCACCGCTCAACCAATGATGTTTATGTCACGAGCAGGATTCGAACCGCCAACCTTCAGATCAGTGGACAAAACGCTCTAGTAACTGAGCCGCTGCCGCTCTTTAGACGCCCACCTGCTAAAAACACAGGTTATACATATTTTCTGAAACGTGCTGTGCTCATCACCTGCGAGCTTCGCCTTTGCTCTGACCGCTCACATTATTTTTGGGTAGTTTATGTAACACGTGGCACTTTGCTGACTCCAGAACCACAAGGAGCTATTTTGGTTTTTCTTGGTACAACCTTGCTTCTGCTTGCTGTTTTCCTCCTCTGTGTCGGCTGCAGGACTCACTTCACACAGTATAGAGTCGAATGTAGTAGAATGTGTTTGTGTGTGTGTTTGTGTGTGTGTGTAGGCCTGGAGTACTCAAGAACCTGAAGACAATGGGCTCTGTGTCGCTCTTCATCTTCTTCATAACTCTTCTGGTATTAGCGAGACAGGTTCGTATTTTTCTTTGTATCTTTCTCTCATCTCGGCCTGTCACGATAACACATAACACATCTTGAAGAGGGAAAATATTGAAACCAAAATCATAAAACAGATTTATGTCCCAAAAAATGTCCTAAATGTACAATAAATAAATAACTGAATGGAACACTTAAAGGTCCTATATTACGCAAAACTGACTTTTGTGAGGTTTAAGTCATGTTCTAATGTTGTTCCCTCCTCAAAAACAGACCTGGAGTTGTGTTTTGTTTCATTCACACATGTCTGAGTAACACTTTATTATTAGTCTGTAACATCTCCAAAGCTCAAAATGCTCTGTTCCACCTTGTGATGTCATGAAGGTGGTAGTTTTCATGTTAACAGCTCCTTTTACCTTTAGTTCAGTAGAGATTGGCAATTCCAGATCTGTTTGTGATGAGGAAACAACATTAGAATAGACATCAGAAAATAGCGTAATATGGGCCCTTTAAAAAAATAGTTTGTGTTTATAATGAGCCGTGGAAGTTCACCTTTCAACTTTCTACAGCTCAAATCTTATCATAAAAAACCCTAAGATAATTGTTCCATTGATCATGTGCTGGATGATAAGTCGATGTAGCCGTTATTGTGACAGGCCTCGTCTCATATCAACTTGATGTTATTCCCTTTAGCAGACTTGGACTCCATCTTGTGTGAACGTTGGCACGAGGGGCTTTGACTGAATCTGCCAGTGGAACATGTTCAGATGGACTTTTGTGTTGAGTGAGAACAGCCAACACGGCTCTGGGCTCTGCCATGTTCTTTTCGTGGGAGCTAATTTCAGCCGGCACAGATCTGAATGTTTTATCTTTTTTGGGGTACCATCCATCAGCTGTGACCCCAAAACAGATGTTCAGACTGGATCGCTTCCCTCTGAGTGCGTCACACAGCAGCGCCCCCTCCAGGGAGCCGTGGTCCAACAGCTCCATGTGTTCTTCTCAGTGTGGGTCACTGTCAACAGGAGGGAAGCGAACACAAGTTTTCTGCTTAAAACTAAAATTAATAAGGCTGGTTTCAAGATCTTTACAGTGAATGTGATGGTCCTAGTGTTTTTCAGCTTATACACCATAGTCTGTGTGTATAAATGGACATAGCTAACCTGCTAGCCGCCGTGTTCAAAATGAAGTGATCATGGGCGCACTTACGGCTCCATCGACTCTGGCTTCAAATACATTGAAAAACTCGTCATTTTGGTCTTAAATGTTCGTATTAACCCTCTACATGATCCTGGTGTTTTTATTTCACTATTGTGTCTGTAAATCAAGATATGAACATTAATAACAGACGATTCAGGCGCCTTCTTTCCCCGAGGTCGCGCCCGCTAGCGTTAGCAACAGGTTTGATTGACAGCGTTGCTAAGCGCCTGCTCCATGCTAAACCAGCGGTGCGGGCGGGAAGGGGCGTTACCTTCATCAGCCGCTCCGGATTGGCTCTTTGGTTGGCTGTGATACATCGGAATTCCAAATATGGAGCTCCAAATTGTCCCCTATAACTGCTCCGGCCTCGATGAGCTTCATTTGACTGGAGCCGAACGCTGTGAGTGACGTCACGCTCACTTAGTCCACTTCTTTATACAGTCAGTTTACATACATTTAAATCCAGCTAAATCCCTTTTAAAAATCATCACAAACACTAATGAAGCTAATTCACAGCTCTTTAGTCAAAGGGAGGAGCAGGTTAGAAAAAATCTGTATTTCATCCCACAAGAACAGAAGCGCAATGGAGCAGAGCTCATTTGGCGCCTTGTTAGGTTGTTTCTAAACAGCATCTGGAATGAGCTTCCTTATCTTCTGGCCTAGTTTCCAGTCTCCCCAGGAGTTTCTGTCTCTAAAAGTAAAGACAACACCCCTCATATATTAACAAACATATAAATAGCTCACATTCCATAAGAAGCGGCACCATCTTCATCAGCGTGTCAGCTTCGGGCCAGAACGCTACAACTCAGAGCAGAAGAAGTCGGCTCCAGCCACTCCACACTGTTAAATTGGCATCACATGATCTCAAGGGACAGATGAGCTCTCCGCGCATACATCATCATGACACAAGAAATATAGACTTAGACTGGAGCCCCGCCTCCCTCTCACTGAGGGCAGCCCGCAGCACACATACATGAGCATAATGATGATGCGTTCAGGGACCTCTGTGAAATGCATGTGCTACCGGGATGTTTTGTCCTTGATACTGTAAATGCGTCTTCTGGCAGTTTTGGATGTTTCCAAACCGTGAGCGTGAATAGACAAATAAAAAGATGGCTGTTTAATGCAAAATAGTAAAATGTATTCAGTTTTTCCCGGAGCAGCGAGAGCTTCACTGCGTCTCACCGGGACACTCCATTTCTATCAATAGAATAGTTTGAGTTGGTTAGTTTGCTCTGAATGTGGCCTTTAATTATTAAGTTGAATAGTTCATCTTGGGATTCACTCAGAAACACTTTTGTATTCATAAATGTGGCCGTGGATCATAGTTCAGTGATGTGTAGAGATCCCCCCTCTGCTTTGGCAAATAAAACACATCTGTATGAACACAGCTGTCGTTGGCCCTTTGTCAAAGAGCCATTTGTCTGTTATTAATGTTCATATCTTGATTTACAGACACAATAGTGAAATAAAAACTCCAGGATCATGTTGAGGGTTAATACGAACATTTAAGACCAAAATGAGTCTGACAGCAGCAGGTACAGACAGAGGGGCGACAATTTCTCAATACAAAGTGAATTGGATCAGGAGTCGATGGAGCCAGAAGCGCGCCCATGATCACTTCCTGTTTGGAGCACGGCGGCTAACAGGTTTGATCACTTCTGTTTGGAGCACGGCGGCTAACAGGTTAGCTATGTCCATTTATATAAACAGTCTATGCTCTTTGTCCTACACCAGAATGAATATTACTGTCGACTGGACTTCCTGTGGAGGGACAAGTTCAAGAGGGAGTGTGAGGAGATCGAGACCATGGAGAATCTCAACAGGGTTCTGCTGGAGAACGTCCTTCCTGCTCATGTGGCCGAGCACTTTTTGGGACGGCACTGGAAAAACGAGGTGAGCACGTTTGCCTCGTGTGTGTCATGAACGGCGGCCATTTTAGTAAAGTAAGTTCTTCCAGAGAAGGCTCCAGAACGTTTGTGTTTTGATTAAAGGTCCATATTGCACTGTTTTCTGATCTGTTCTAATGTTGTTTCCTCGTCACAAACAGACCTGGAGTTGTGTTTTGTTTCATTCACAAATGTTTAACACACAAACCCAACAGAAAACACTCTGTTCCACCTTGTGATGTCATGTTGTAATACAGGAAGTGCTCCACTGTGTTTTTAAACTCCACCTTCACTAGAATCATTTGGATAATTTCAGCCCTGGAACTGCCAATCTCTACTGAACTAGAGGTTGAAAACTACCACTTCATGACATCACAAGGTGGAACAGAGCATTTTGAGCTTTGGAGATGTAGACAGACTAATAATAAAGTGTTACTCAAACATGTGTGAATGAAACAAAACACAACTCCAGGTCTGTTTTTGA
>JACM01047567.1:0-10925 GCA_000787095.1 Periophthalmodon schlosseri
CATTGCCAACAAAGGGTATATAAGGGTGAATAACAAAGTATTCCAGCATTTTCCAGCATAATTTGCAAATACATGCTTTAATCAGACAATATGATTTTCTGGATTTTTTTTTCTCATTTTGTCTCTCATAGTTGAAGTGTACCTATGATGAAAATTACAGGCCTCTCTCATCTTTTTAAGTGGAAGAACTTGCACAATTGGTGGCTGACTAAATACTTTCTGCCCCACTGTATAACACTATTCTATTTACACTTTGACTCATATTACACTCTTCTATTTACACTTTGACCCATATAACACTCTTCTATTTACACTTTGAGTCATAGTCTATTCAAAAAGGGCACACAGAGAATGGGACAGCACCAAAAAAGATCACATCAAATATTGGCTGATACCGATATCAACAAATTTATATCAGCTGATACAGATACTGGACCCGATATATCGGGCATCCCTACTTTACAGTATATTTTATGAAGGAAAAATGAATGCAACTAAAACGACCTAATGCACCTTTTGTGTCTTAGAAGTGCATTTATACGATGGACAATAAAATGCTATACACTAGTATAAAGTGAAATAAATGCAAAATGAAAGGTGTCCCTCCACTAAGGGAGGGCAGCTGACTGACCTGTACTTTGAGTAGTCTGCTGCTGTAGGACTTGAAGTAGCTGAAGTAGATTTTACTCATGGTGTCCACATACTCGTCTCTGATCTCTTTAGCCACTGTTCTCTCATTGGCCAAAAGAAACTGGTAGAAAAATCTGTGGAAAGTCAAGTGTCTGCATCAAAAGAGCCCCCAAACGTATTCATATAATAAAGTCAAAATGTCACCTGTATTTGAGTAACGTGTTCTGGGGGATCTGGTAGTTGGTCATAGGCTTCCTGAAGGCATAAATCTTCTGTAGAATAAACTCTCTGATCTTAGAGACTGCCTGAAGACAAGAAACAGGAAGTACACAGTCAGTAAGTCCCGATGCAAACCCTATGCACCTGTGGCAGACCATTTTACCTCTTCTTTTTACTAGTGAACAGATTGCGAGCAGACCGATAATTGAATATGATAATCAGAAGCCCAACATGATTCAGCCTCATTATCGGTTTGACTTTATCGTTATCGATGACACACATCTTCAAATGATCCGTTATCATGTCGCTTGAAACTTCCATTATCGTGGTAAAAGAAAAATGCAAATCTGTCAACTGGATACAACGTTGTAGGAGTGAAGACATTTGGCTGCTCATCAAAGCCGCTTGTTCAGTTCTGGTCAGATTGCTGGTGGACACTGCCTTATATTTATCTGAAGGGAGGAGCTAGCTACACTGAAACTAACACACCTTTTGTTTACAGTTTCTGTATGTAGGCCAGGTCTATTGAGCTATACTAAGTGTGCACTGTGCCTGAGTCATAATTAACATATTCATTCAGCTATTAATGAGTGCTTTTACACCTATTGGCATCCTGGCTAGCTCTAATGTTCTCTTTGTTTCCTTTGTTTGCTTTGGGTCTGAGGATGGAGTTACAGATGGGGGATAGATGATGTCTAAGGCCCCCATTCTGGTTCAAGGAAGGAGTGTCTTTGTTAGCAAAAATTGCCTCTTTGAGACCTAGCCTACATACAGAAAATGGAAACAAAAGCTGTTTCCAGTTTCAGTGTAGTTAGCTCCTCCCTTCAGATAGATATAAGGCAGTGTCCACCAGCAATCTGACCAGAACTGAAGAAGTGGCTTGGATGAGCAGTGAAACATCTTCACTCCTTCAACTTTTTGTCCAGTTGACAGATTTGCATTTTTCTTTTACCACAGTTTTTCTTTTATTATGAATCATACCTGGACGACTGAGGGGTTACATGGACATTATCGTGCATAACTAGTAAACAAAGTTGCAAATAATCACCCGGTCAAACTCCACAAGCTGATGAGTCATTTGTGCAGCGGTCATAAGGTGATGAGTAATTCATGCAGCGGTCATTGTGCTCACCTTGAGTTTGAGTCGGTCCACGATGTCCTGGATGTCAGAACAGGCCAGAGTCTCTCTGAAGCTCAGCTCTTTGGCAAAGTTGATCTTGTTGTTGAGTTCGTGGAGTTGTTCTAAAAACTCCTGCTCCGTGACCGGACTGTCCAGGATCGTGCTGCAGACCCCAACAGTTTTCAGTGATTAGGAGAGTTTAGGAACAAATGATGATGTCATCGTCCCTCTCCCCAGACAGAATTATTACATCTGTGTCTATGGTAAAGTCAAGAGCAGAGTACAGCCCATAGTAAAAGTTAAAGAGGGGGTACTTCTATTACTTGTATGGGTATTAAAGAGGGGGTATTTTACTTCTATGGCGTATTAACTGTAACACATAATATATTTAGATCGCCATGTTTCCTTTTAGAGTTGTGAAAATGCTATATTCACCAAAAACAACGTATTAACATGTTTTATAAGTTTCACTTTTGTTTTTGACACTCTGAGTCTCCCCTCCCTTTGCTCTCAGTGCTAAGTCACTCTCCCCTCAGAGCACTATCAAAACACAATCAGCGTGCATCCCGTTAATGAAACTACTGCACATCACATCAGTTTTGTCAAGATGCTGTGTACAGTTTTGTTTCATGTTTTTGTAAATTTATGGAGAATTGTCGTGTGGGAGCATGGGTGACGTAGGCTTGTGGGCAGAGCCTGGGTGACGTAGGCTTGTGGGCAGAGCTTTGTCCACAATCTTACAGTTAACTGTAAGGAGGGTTCAAATAGGGCCTGGGAGAGATCACTAAATTACTCAAACATGCATGGATGATATCTAAAACCTCTTTAGGCATGTTTTTGACAAGGAAAAATGTTATAACATGGTAGAATGCGAAAAAAACAAAAAAACAAACTGATTTTAGGCGCATGCACTAAAGAGCTCTTTGCAGGCGGAAAAGTGAACTTCTGGGTGGACAAGAAATACTCCAGCTTTAAACCAGCCCTATTGTGCTTGTGTCTCTATGTTTCTCATTTCTGAACCCTGTGGATCATTTTGTTATAATTTACACATTTTAAATCACAATATTCATCTAAAATGACTTAATAAAAGAAAGTCCGCTGACTTCCACGTTACAAAAACTGCGGTGCCCAATAGGAGCTGACGTTGCCGTAAACGTCATCACAACCAAGCGCCGCATGCTGTGCCCCCTGCACATCACACTAGCGAGCAGCCCATTTTTTTCATTTGTACCAAAATGACTACTCGACGCTGCCGAATCCTACGAATATCACTGATTAAGAAAATAAAACTGGAGAAGGAAATCCTACGATATCACTGATTAAGAAAATAAAACTGGAGAAGGAAGTGCGTACGTCACAGTGGAGGTGAAAACGGGGGTAAATCGACAAAATGGTGTTACATAAGACTGACTCAGTATCTTACTTGTTTGTTGAACTTTTAATCCAAGATCTCATGATTGTCTGCGTCTAAAAATTGGAACTGAAACTAGAACTATAATTGAAATGGGGGAAAAAAAAAGGTTTTGCTTATTTTGCTTCCCAAAAATGGAATACATTTGAAGGACAAGTAAAACTGGATAGAGCCACTGCAGCACTTTAATAATGTGGAGATAAACATTTATAATCAACCTGCTCCTGTTTTGAATGCTTTAAATGGACCTGTGCAGTTATTTGGTTTGTTAGTGCTCCGACATGTTAGTGCCATATGAACCACCTCACACTCTGAGGACTTCAGGGACCGGCCTCCTGCTGGTGCCCAGAGTCAAGACTAAACATGGGGAATCAGTGTTTCAGTTGTATACAGCTAAAACCTAGAACAGTCTTCATGAAGATGTGAGACAGGCCTCTACTTTGACTATGTTTAAATCCAGGCTCAAAACGGTTCTGTTTAGTTAAGCTGTCATATGACTGAAAGGTTTTTATTCTGAACTTTTCTCCTTTAATGTTAATTTTATGATGATTATTTGTGATTATTTATATTTTGATTTGTTCTGTGTATTTTAATGTCTGTAAATGTAAAGCACTTTGAATTACTTTGTGTACAAATTGTGCTATACAAATGAACTTGCCTTGCCTTAGTATTAGTAGTCAGTATTTTGTATTTATTTCGTTTGTACTGTCAGGGTGAGTCTGTTACTTCACTGGGCTCTCCTTGTATCAGTAAAAGTAGATATGGGGCTGTGTAAAATGGTGTGTTGTGAGGCACCTGATCATGGCTCCAGGCACCACCAGCTCGTCCACCAGCTGGCTGAGGTGGCTACGCACAGCCTGCCTGTTCTTCAGCCTCACGTTCATGCTCACTGACTGCTGCTGGAGACTCTGGATCTCACTGCTGATGGAGGACAGGTCAGTCTGGAAGCCACTCAGCATACCCTCCATCCTCTGCACACACACATGTCATGCTTCATTACAGTCACACTTAAACTATTTATTCATTTATTTAAATAAGCCTCCAATCAATCAAACACTTGTATAAACTATTTGATTCATCTTTAGTTGATATTTGGGCTATACAGACTCTTAAACATGTATTTTATGACATTTTGATTTAATAATGTTGCCATTTGTGTTCTCTCTTTGGGCACAAGTAAAATAAATGTATTTTGAAACACAATGAAACATTTGATTTTAAAGAAAGGGTATGACACTTCTATAGGGTATTAAAGAGGTGGTATTTTACTTCTACGTGGTATTAAAGAGGGGTTATTACACTTCTATGGGGTATTAAAGAGGGGGTATTTTACTTCTATAGGGTATTAACTAACACATAACATATGTAGATCACCTTGTTTCCTTTTATTGTTTTGAAAATGTTTAATTTGGCCAAAACAACATATTAATGTTTTATACGCTTCTGTTTCATTTTTGGCACTCTGAGTCCCTCCTCCCTTTGCTCTCCATGCTAAGTCACTCCCCCTTCAGAGCACCATCACGCTAAAATCAGTGTGCTTCCCACTAATGAAACTACTGCACATCATATCAGGTTTGTGAAGTTGCAGTGTGTCGTTTTGTATCCTGCTCTTTTATATTTATGAAAAATTATTGTGGGGGAGCATGGGTGAAGTAGGCTTGTGGGTGGAGCCTTGTACAGGATCTTATCTAGATGCCTTCAGTGTACATATCTATAAGCTTTATCTGGTTAAAAAAGTATTCACAAAATCTCAGTCACTATACAATAGAAATAATAGTTAAGTGAAGTGAAATGCTGGTACTTGCATCCCTTGTGCTTGCACATGTTAATGCCTTCAAGTCAATGATTTTCTCAAATAATGTCCTTTTGGTCGTGGAAGTCTGGTGTCTCAGTCCTCAGCTCTCCTTCAGAGGTCAGAGGTCAGACCTACCTCCAGGATGGAGTCACAGGCCGTGATCTGGTTGTGGAGAGAAGCGATGTTCTGACTCTCTTTAATATCTGAGCAGTCTGGTCAGGAAACATTTCTAATCATTACTAAACACAGAAAATGACTAAAATGACTTTATAAAAGAAACTATGTGACTTCTGGGTTGGGACATTGTGGAGCCCAATGGGAGGCAATTTACACCCACCTGCCTCTTTACAATACAGCACCGTAAACATCATCACAACAAAGCGCCGTATGCTGCCTTAAATGCTGTCTCCTATAGCTACAGATCACACTAACAAGTAACCGATTTTTCATATACGTGACGCTGCCGAATCCCACTTTTATCACCAATTAAGAATTGGAGAACAAATTAAGTCCGTCACAGTGAGCGTGTACCGGGGGAGGTCAAAACAGGGTCGATTGGAGCAATGGCGTCTTGAATAGAGGAGAATAAAGATTACTCAAACATGCACAAAATACACTACCAGTCAAAAGTTTGGACACACCTTCTCATTCAATGTATGTTTACTACTTTCTACGTTTTATATACATACTGACATCAAATATATGAAGCGAGATATATTCTCATTCATGTATGTTTACTACTTTCTACATTTTATATACATACTGACATCAAATATATGAAGCGAGATATATGGAATTATGTAACAAAGAAAAAAGTGAAATAACTCTACTAAATATTTTTCATATTTTATATTTTCAAATCCTCAGGGTATCCACCCGTTGTTCTGTCCACAGCTCAAACCCTTGTGCTTCTATCAGTGAGCTTCATGATGAAGTCTCCTGAAATATTTTCACTTCACAGTTATGCCGCATCAGGGTCAAGACATGTCAAAAGTGCAAACCAGGGTTCAAAACAACTTTTTTATAATTTGGAGTTTAATTTTTTGTTTACTACATTCCATATGGGCCCATTCATAGTTTTGATGCCTTTACTGGGAATCTGCAATGGAAATAATCATGGAAATAAAGAAGAAAACTAATGTGTGTCTAAATGTTTGACTGGGACTGCACATCTTTGAGTGGCTAAATGAGAGGTCAAACAATTATACCAAGCTGTAGACAGTGGATTTATCATAATAGGTCTCCTTTAAAGAAGCCCTCCAGATGCTCTGTCAGAATGAAGGATACAGTCTTTGATGGAGGCCTGCTCGATCCTCTGCAACTCAGCCTCCACCTGTTTGGAGTACTGTCTCAGATCCACGCCCTGAAACACACCACACACTCAAAATGATTTCATGGCCCACCTAGGATGTAGGTCAAATGTCTTGCCCATGGACACAGCTACAATATGAACTAGTTGAAGATGGGCTCAAAACAACATTTTGAGTTTGAGGGCGGACATTTTTTTATGAGCAAGACGATGTGAAAAGGCAGTAGTGGCTCAGTGGTAAAAGCGCTCAAGCCAATGGACCAGGGCTGTCATTTTATCACATTCTAACTGATTCAGTCATGTCCCACGCTCTGCAGTAAATAGTGAGCTCCTTTTGGTTAAAATGAAAAGGAAATGGAAAAGGAAGCTTAAAATAAAAGTTAAAGCAGCTAAAGCATCTAATGTTACTTTTACATTATAAGAAGTGATCTTATTTAACCCTTTGGCCACTGGGGGAAATTTTATGAATGAGATAAAACCAGTCCTAACAGTGTTGGGCTGCATTAAAAATTTGAGCAGTCAGCCCTGTGCTAAACTCCTATGCCTTTCTCTATGAGGGACACATGAAGAAGAGCATCACTTCTAAAACAGCCTTTCCTATACAATGTTCAGTGCAAGAAAGGAGGAAAATAAAATTCATTTTCTTCCAAACAAATTCCAAATATTTGAACTTAAAAATGTAATGAATTGATTTAACTGAGTTTTTGCCAAGCCCCATTAGACACTATAACAGGGTGTACTTGATATTAGATCTGCAACGGTTTGTTTCTCACACAGACTCATCTGAAAGTGTATACTCAGTGTTCTTACCGTTTTAAGCGCCTCTTTCACCAGGTCGTCCTCTAGATTGGCTTGAATATGAACTAGGACACAGAGAATAAACAGTGCAAACATGTATAGCATATTTATTTCCATTTAAAGACATGTTAGCTGATGTTTATTGCACTATTTTATCAACTTCACTGCGTATGGTGTTTTAGTATCGGCCATAGTGCTGTTTGGGCAAGTTTAGTGCAAACTTGGTACATTTACAGCTTTGTGTCCAAAAAGAGTGTTGTACTGTCTCCAGTGGCTACTACCACTTCAAGTACTATGTGACATCACACAGGCCTGCCCTGATTACAGCCAGGTGTTTCTGACACAAACACCTGGCTGCAGGGACGGAGTCTGAAGTGTGGATACCTGTTAGACCAATCAGAGTGTTCCTCATATGTCCATATCTGTTAAGCAGATATCCTGGTTGGACTATATACAGGGTGATTTTGGCCTAGAACATTTGAACTTTTAATGCAAACTTTCTGTCGTCATTTGAAGGATAAATAACAGTTACTGGATCTCTTGTGTAATAAGTTCACTGTGTTTTAAGGAAATGAGTGTCATTTTCTGGCCGTGCACTGGTATCAGTGAATATCGGATCAAAGTATCGATATCGGTATCAGAACTGAAAAAGCTGGATCTGGTGCATCCCTACCCCTCACCCTCCCCCTTTAGTATGGTATGTCCCAGTTTAGCAGAGTTTAGTCCCACTTTAATAATAAGAGAATACAATGAAACAGAGCGTGTCTTACCGTCCACCTCATCCAAGATAAACTCATCTGTGGTGAGATTCAGTTCTCCCAAATGCAAGTTCGTCACATCCGCCTCTGCTTTCTGAAACAAAGCAAACAACACTGTCTTTATTACACAAACACAACAGCCAAGACAAGAAGGGGTTTGGTAGTGCTGCACGCTTTAGGAAAAATTATATTTTTTTCAGGCAAGCATGGCGATTGTGATTAGATGTTTTCTGTTTAAACTTCACATTTTTAAACCAGAAGAACTGACAAAACTACAGGGCAAGACATTTTTACACAGAATAAGACCCCATGGAGACACAGGAAGGGCATCTGACATACAGGGAGGGCATCTGACACATGGACATTTCAGAGCATGTGTGTACAGATCTAAACTACAGGGTTAGCTGTTTCTATGCAAAATAAAACAGGAGATTTTGTTGTTTGCGGAGGTAATTATAGTACTTTAAAAAACGTGTCAATTCAGATTACAGCTTGATTTGATTTGAATAAACTGCGCAGCCCTAGATTCTGGAGGGTATACTGGTCTTTTTTCTCACTGTGCACATTATAAACTCAAGAATAAAATAGAATACATTTGACTGTTTGAAAACATGTCAACAGTGTACCCCAGGGATAAGTTACACAGGAATGCTAATGGAGAGAATGGTACTAGTATACTCTACTACAATCACTACAAGTGCCTATGGTGTGATCTTTATAACCTGCTCAGCCTGTTTGTAATCTATCAATATGAGCTTTACACTGTAAACTAACCACACAGATATGCAGTCAAGACAAACTAAAGTGTGCTGGGAATGCTGCCAAGAATCACATTGAAAAGTGCATAATGATTTGAAAGAGATTAATAATAGCAATTATAGTTAGCTTGTTCGGCTCGCTTAAACAGGTCGGTGCAGGTGACACTGACAAATCCTAAACTGCCCACAGTTTGAAGTGCGTATGACAGGTTTTCAGATTTTTCTTGAATTATGACTTGGCTTGGTGTGTTAGTACTGTTAGAGAAAGTTCATATCTACCAAGGGCACTCACTGCCAGTTCAGTCCTTGTTATCTTGGCCTACGTCATCAGAGGTATAATACTCCCAACAGCAAAAGCATGGCCAGACTGGACTGCACAAGACTGGAATGCACAACACCATCACAATGTGCTGAGGGTTCACGTCTCTGGGTCCTGTACTGATGGTAAATAAACTTCTCCTGCGTATTATCTTTATTATTTATTTATCTTTATTTATACAGGGGAACCCTATGAGACCCTTGGGCTGTCTTTTTCATGGGTGCACCCTGTTTAAAATACAATACAAGGGACTTCCGGTCGGAACTTGAACATGGCAACAGCGTAAAAACACTGCTCCCCATCAAAAAGTTGTGTTAGGCCCATATGGTCAAAACCTGAGGTGAAAAGAGAAGATATCAAGGTAATATTGGTGGCCTTGAGGATGATAAGAGGCAAAACAAAAAAATCCATTTGTACCGCGGAGTTAAACACGGACGAAAATGAGGAACAAGCTAAGCTAAGATCGGAGCTAGCTGGGGCGGAGGCTGACGACGTAACGCAGGAGTCCCCCGAAATAATACAAGTGGCTAAGAAAATGTCAGATTTGGAGACTGTCTTGCGGAAGATAAAAGATTTCCGTCGGGAAACCGTGGAAAACCTTAAAGACATAAGGGAAGAAATAAAAAAGGCTAACGGCAGAATAGACGAAGCAGAAAGACGTATCGTGGGCGCAGAAGAACGAGTCCAGTGCATCGAGGGGGCGACATGTGAATTAATCAAACTACAGAAAAGGCTGGAGGAGAGACTGATTGATCAGGAAGGCCGTGCCAGGCGAGACAACATACGTCTTCACGGTATCAAAGAAGGAGCGGAGGACGGCGCGGTGTCTTTTGGAGTTTTCGTGGAAGCGCTACTCAGGGAGAAACTCGAGTTGCCGCCAACATTTGCGCTCTGCATGGAGAGGGCCCACAGAGCGCTGGGTCCCCGTCCCCCTAAAGATACCCCCCCCACGATCGATTATTGTCAAGCTCTCAAGTTATAAAAGCAAAGAAGAACTTATCAAGAAATCATGGGAGAAGAGGGGCTTCCTGTACGAGGAGCAGTGAGTATATGTGGACCATGATTACGCACCTGAAGTAATGTAGAAAAGAAAGGAATACGCTGAAGCAAAGAGGGTTTTGAAAGAGAAAAAAATACGATTTCAAACACCTTTTCCGGCGAAACTCCATGTTTTTTATGAAGAAGAGACCCGTATATACAGTACAGCAACAGAAGCAACGAAAGATATGGTTGCAAGAGGATTCCAAGTGCACATTGTCAAGCCTACAGAGAACCCAATAGAGAGGTTTTCGCGTCAGATGTGGCACTCCGCACAGGGAGCAGACAGACCGGATCAGATGTCGTCTCTGGGATACAAGCAGAAACTGAAGGCCTTCAACTACAGAAAAAGTGGGGAGGAGGACTAGTGATGGAGCTACCAGAACAACAGGAGTGCCCTAACCAATAAGGTGACTGTTGTAACATGATGTTGCTATTGATATCTTAGGGTATAAGCTATGTACATGGACAAGTGAGAGTTTTCCTCTTTTTGATTTGATAAAGATTAGTCGGGGATGCTTTTGTTTTCGTAGTATAACAAAGGGTAAAAAAAATAGGAATGAACAGGGCCAAAAGTGGCCAGGAGGGCCCTCTACCTGTTGGGACTAGGGATTATCCCTTAGGGCTGGGAGTTTGCTCAAAAAAGGTTAAGTCTTGGACCTCATGTTTGGAAGTCCTGACAGTATGTTTTTAAAATGTATTTTGTTGTAAATATTGTTCTCAAAGTTCTCTATTTATAGCACGGGGGTGGAGCAAATTAAAATTGTACA
>KN473028.1:8077-28417 GCA_000787095.1 Periophthalmodon schlosseri
TCACATGTTTAACACACAAACCCTGCAGATTTAGGCTGAGCTCTTCTCTCAAACAGAAAACACTCTGTTCCACCTTGTGATGTCATGTGGTAATACAGGAAGTGCTCCACTGTGTTTTTAAACTCCACACACCTTCACCTGAGTCATTTGGATAATTTCAGTCCTGGAATTGCCGATCTCTACTAAACAAAAGGTAAAAGGTAGATCTTGAAAACGATCGCTTCATGACATCACAAGGTGGAACAGAGCATTTTGAGCTTTGGAGATGTAGACAGACTAATAAAAAACACAACTCCAGGTCTGTTTTTGAGGAGGTAACAGCATTATAGCATGGCTTTAACCTCACAAGAGTCAATTTCGCGTAATATAGGACCTTTAATTTAAGCTGTTTTAACTTACTTTTTGCTGTAGAACGCATGTGAACGCAACCTATTCTTTTCCATTTGGCTTTGTAGCTTTTGGCATCACAGTTCAATCAGTGTTTTTTTCCCATTCAGGACTCTGCCGTATTTGCTTCCCCTTTCAAATTGTGCACAACGCCATCAGGAACCTCTGCACTTCCTTCTAATCCTTATTTACACTGGTGGTAGATTTCAATTTCACCCGATGATTAATCTCCACAGATTTATGCGTCTCATGAATTAAACAAAAAGCACAAATATGGGCTTGGATGAGAGTTGGGGAGGTCGACCTGTTTTTATCCCGTTTGAAATGTGAGGTAACAGTTCTATAGAAAAATCTGACTGGGAATCGAATAGTGACATTTATTTTATTATATCGTCTCATTCATAATGCAGCCAACAGAACGAAAGGCCAAGTCTCCAGAGAGTAACAGGCCGCACTGGATCACATTTTTAGGTTAAGTACAGACAATACATAGCAAAAGAAAAATATAAAATCTGTCAACTGGACAAAACATTGTAGGAGTGACGACGTTTGGCTGCTCGTCCAAGCCGCTTCTTCAGTTGTGGTCAGATCACTGCTGGACACTGCCTTATATCTGTCTGAAGGGAGGAGCTAACTACACTGAAACTCAAAGCACCTATTGTTTACAGTTTCTGTTTGTAGGCCAGGTCTATTGCGCAACACTAAGGCCGTGTCCAAATTCGCCAAATGCACCGTTCGAAGGGTGCGCTGAAGGGCACTTAGGTAACTTCCGGCGCGACCTGTCCCATTTCATGCACCCGACGAATGCGCCCGAAAATGTGCCCTGCGTTTTCATGGAGATCGGCCGTAAGCGAAGTGTGCAGAGATGAAAATGGAGTCCGCTACGCAATACACGTTCAAATGTAAGTTCAGGTTTACCTCACCTGCAACAGTGCTACGTGAAACTGTTGCTACATGAAACTGTTAAAATTTGAATAAAGACATGTCTGAGGCGACTCAACCTTAGTGAAGTCCTGTTAATTTGGGTTTACAGTAATTGCTGCGTAACTGACCAAACTGTTAGAGGAATTATCCCTTATGCTCGTACATAATGTTTAATATTTATCCTTATTTAAGGATATTCTTTTGTCTTTAGGGAGCAAGGAGCAGACGGCGGAATTTATCTGCCTGAGGGAGGAGAATGGGCACCTATTCACCAGTACCAAATTCTCCTCAAGTGCTACTTGGAAGTCAGCCCAAAATCACTGCGATATACTCCCAGCTCATATAAAGACCGTAGAAGTACATAAAAGTTGGCCTTACTGCTAATTTAATACCTCTACATTTCCACACATGTGGATAGTAATGACTTAACCTGGATTTCCCTATTTCTTTCCCGTCTGATCCACAGCCTGTACTTCTGTGATCACTAACTGACGGCCCTTAAGATGCTGATCTGAGAAAGTAAACTACAAGCACAATGGACAACTAAACGTATCTATTTCTCAGACAGATGTTCACAAAAACGCGGGAATTATTCATTTTAGAATCCTTCATAACTACTTTCTTTACCAAAGAAGAGTGAAAAATATTAAAAAAGACATAATGCACTACATAAATGGAATTACAGAATATAGTGCATGGTAATTGAACATTTTTTTCCAATAACACTAGGAAATCTGTAATAGTCTTGTAGAACATTCTGATTTTCTATGTATTACTGTATAAGCTGCTGTATTTATAATAGGGTAAATTGTGAATGTTTTTCTGTATGTCTCAGGACAATACTGTGGAAGCTTAGCCTGGAGGGAAAAGTGACGCCCCTTCAGGCCAAAAGAAAATAGGAGAACTTACAAAAGAAATATAAAGTATGTACATGATCTGAATGTATATACTATTTTTATTTGTACAAATAAACCATTGTGTTCATCTTGTTTTCACATGCCTTGTATTAACATTTATTGTGTCAAAGGACTGTAAATATCCAAGTAGTGGAGAAGGAGCGGAGGGGAAGGCCACTGCTGAAACTTAGCCCTGGTTTGTCCCCATAGATGAGGTGTTGGGGCAGAAGCTCTCCATCAACCCCCGTCCTCATCGCCTCTATCCCTGAGGACGCCCCAGGGCCAAGTACTGCCAGGCAGGAGCAGCAGCAGCAGGAGGAGGAGGATGAGGACGAGGAGGAGCAGGAGGAGCAGCAGCGGCGGCGGCGGCAGCCAAGGACACGAGGGCGAGGAGCAGGAAAAAGAAAGAGGGAGAGTGAGCTAGTGAAGCTGTACAGGGAGGACTTAAGGAGACAGACTGAACGAGATGAGAGAGAGGCAGAGGAAAGGAACGGTTTGAAGATTGTTTGGCTTCCTGGAGAAAATGGTGGACAAAAATTAAACACTTTGATTTTGAAACATTTATGAGTGTTTATTTACATGTGTCATTATGATGTTTCTTTGACAAAGGAACTCAAAACACTAAAGTAACATTGAAAGTGCAAATTAATAAACCTGAGTGTGCCAGTGCCATGTTTTAAATCATCAAGACACACTTCCAGGGACCTTGGCAGCGCTAATGAACCTTCTCTGCCTGGACCGACTTCACAGTGAGATCGAGGTCTTCATCTTCTGGCTGCTAAGTGGGGCTCTCATACCTGGTGCTGGTCCACCGTCCACCGCATCGTTCATGGGCTGGGTTTGCAGGGCTGGCTGGGGCAATAGATGACTGGCATGTCACTTCAGAAAAATGGGAAAGAATAGTGATAGTACTGCTGCTCACGTTACATCACATCTGTTTACAGGTAATCACCCTGAAACCCTTTCAATAAGAATTTGAAACTGTTGCTATTATGTAAATACCTAGACATAATCATGGTCCATGGGAACCTCCTCCAGGGCAGACACCTCAGCAGACGGCTGGTCCCGCCGGTGTGCTCCAGCGACGGCCTCGACTTCATTGTCCCCCTCATCCTCCACTACATTTTCCTGTGGCTCCCCCCCCCCGGCCACGATGTCTCCTGCCCCAAGACAGATGTTGTGGAGGACGGCACAGGCAGCGATGACCTACGACAAGAAAGTCTTTCACAATCGCATGTGATGCTATTTAACATTTCACTTACATGTGGTGGACCTCCAGTGCATGAAAAAAGATGGTCCTGAATCTTGTTTTCATCATGCCAAAATCCTACATGGAGGAGTACCCTTCGTCGGCCGGGTACTTCGAACGGTACTTCGAAGCGTGCAACTGTCGAATTGGGACACGGCCAAAGTCACCGGTTCGGGGTACTTGAACGGTACTTCGAAGCGTGCAACTGTCGAATTGGGACACGGCCAAAGTCACCGGTTCAATCTGGCCTTCCCCCCATGATTTCCACCGTCGTCTTCTGCCGTTTCTTATCGTTTGTAAAGCATCTTTGGGTATTCAAAAAAGCAATATACAAGTCAGATCTATTATTATTTAGTATAATTTTACCTCTCCATTGACCTGACCTGTAACTTGGCCTGTACAAGGATATTTTAATCTAGCAGAGCGACCTGTGATCAGCTGCTGGTGACGTTAATGCCAGCAGCTACACCAGCAGCTACACCAGCAGCTAGGCCAGTTTCCCTTTCCACCCCTGGGACCTACCTTCCCCATGGAACCCCGACTGGGGTCCGGCAGCGGAGACTCGACCGTGGTGCCGATTCTTCACCACCACTAGTCCTTTCATCCGCCTAACCATGTCTACGTTTATGACTGCTGCTACTTCTACTGGCCATTGGGGAGCTCTGGGGAAAAGCATCGCTGCTGTACCCGCTCAGGTGACGTATCATTACCTTAGCTACTCCCGGAGGCTTTGCGTGTGCTGCGTATTCACAACTGAAAACCTGCCCGAATGTATAAGAACTAGAAACCAGCAAAAAAAAAAAGCAGCGGAGGAAGAGATGCAGAAGACGGGGTGTCAGGCAAAGACTACGGAGACCAGACAACGGACCACCTCTTCCTTCAATTATCTTAAGTAATGTAAGACTGCTGTAGTGTAAAACTGATGATCTTAGACTACACAGGAAATTCTGCCACTCGTACAGAGAGTCGAGCTTCTCAGCCTTGACAGAAACATGGCTGCGTCAGGACAACCCAGAGTCAGTAGCGGAGTTGAAGGGTTTTTCCACCGCACGTGCAGACAGGAACAAGAGGGGGCTAATTGTTTCCTTCAGTAACAACTGGTGTAAACAATCACTGTTAGATGGCGCCTGTGTACCCCTAACCTGGAACTTCTGTGCATCCCTTTCAGCGATATGTCGGGGCTGCTGCTAGAACAACACTCTAGATAAATGCTTTGTTAACATAAAGGAGGTCTACAGATCTAAAATCCTACCCCCCAGTTGGCAACTCTAACCATGGAACTGTGAACCTCTTGCCAACATATAAGTCTCCTTTGAAATCTAGCAAACCTCAGCATAAAATGATACTCAAATAGACTGAAGAGGGCACAGAAACAATTAGGTATCACGCAGGTAAACTGGACTCAAATGCAACACAAAGAATACAGTCAAACGTAAGTCTAGTAAGTCCAACAGAGAGTATCCTTCAAACAGGTAATTCTTAATATGACAAATCAGGCAATAAACAACTGAGGAATGAATGTCTTATTTTATATCAACTAAAATCATCCACTTTGGGGAATCAATATGAGAAACAGGCTGGGAAAATAAACTCAAACAGGTCCCTCAACCAGGTATTAATACAGGTTCAGAACACAGAATTGCAGAAATTCAAACGGCAGAGTTCAAATACAGAACTTGAGTGTCTCTCTTGACTGAACAATCTAGCACCGCCTGAATAAACAGAGGGAGGATATATAGGCTACCCTGGGCTGATTAGGAAATAAATGGTAGCTGCAGGAAATAACAGGGAGGAGCAAAAGAAGGACCGGAACAGGCTGGAAACCGGAGCTGGACTGGGGATAAACATGAAAACAGGCAGAACTGTGACATAAGGAGCTGCTTTCTTAGGACAGGCTGGAGCATCTTCCACAGCTTAGAGCTGGAAGAGACCACTGCAACAATTCATGCATACATACATTTTTGTGTTGGCAAAGTGAAAAAGTACCGAGGTAGTCAAAATGTGCATCAATAGGAAAAAAAATGGCCTTTAAAAATAAATACAGAATAGAACTAAATCAGCTCCTCGATAAACCTAGGAAGAAACAGTGCTACAATATTCAACAAAGCTACAGAAAAACAGAAGTCCTCCTAAAACAGAAGTCCTCCTAATAGGCACATTTGAGATCCCATTATGCTGGCTAGAAATGCATATTTTTACATTGCAGTTCTAGCCAGCTTAATGGGATATGGAATGGCAGCTTCGTACGGCTCCCTTACAGCCCAATGCAAAGCCAAACTGCTCAGATTGGTAACTACAGCTCTAAAGTTGACAGACAAAACTTGTCCAAAAGCCTCTGTAATCCTTATATGAGGAGGTTGTGGTCAGTCAGGCCAATAAGATTTTGAGTGACTCATCTCGTGTTCTATTTTCAGAATATGAACTGTTACCCTGTGGAAGGAGAGCCGGCAGACGCAAGTATAATCGCTTCAAACTGTCCCTCATTCCCACTTAAATCTCAAACCCAGTCTGATCCCTGGCCCCTTCACTTCCCTCCCAGGGTAGTGGGGAGGCCCTGTGGATCCACTTAACCTACACCCCCTGCTCAACCCTCCCAGTGGGATGGTTTTGGGATCCCCTGCCCGCCCCACCCACCCATTCACTATTCAGCCCCTTCAGACCAACACTCTCCCAATAATACGCTCCGTCTGCTGGCTCTGCCTTTTCACGTAGACCTAACAGTGAGGCTACTAACTGATTATGAATTTATGAATTTTGTGAACAACCCTGATTGTACAAGTGATTTAATTTCTATTTTTATTCTGTCATCTGTGCTGTATCTGTCTATTTGATGTCTATGAACCTTACACTTCATGCCCAGGACAAATTTCCCCTGGTGGGACAGTAAAGTTTATCTTATCTGATGGTAGTTAAGTTTAACCATCTACAAAGCCATAACGTTTCTTTGGAGATCAGGAATAGCCTTTTTTTTTGCCTTTGTGCTATCTCAAACTAAGTGGATAAAGATCTGAAAATGGATGGAGGAGTGGCCCATTGTTTAGATCCAAACAACAGTGAAGTCAGACTCATGGCGTGTGCTCACTTGAACAGATCAGATGCTGTGGACATTTTTATCATGTTTTCACAGTCCAAGGTTGGCCACAGCTGAGTCATAAATGTGTTCCTGACTGTCAGCTAACATCATAACATAAAGAAATGCACTGACACTGTATATATCATCTTTCAAACAGCTGAGTGTGAAATTCAAATGCAAAGAATCTTATGAAACCTGCCTGTTTTAGCAATAATGAAATATCACATTTTGCAGAGGAACCTTGGTATTCATTCTGAAATCTCGATTTAACTAAGGCAATAGGCAATAATTCCAACTATTTTCACATGGACATAAACTGACCTACCACCAACTAGAAAAGGCTCTGTGTACAACAGCGCCCCCAATCTCACTGTTAGCATCACTACTTCCTGTCCAGTTGTATCTCTGTGAGCTTTTTGCAGAGTCGTGCTAAAATGAATAAATATTTAAAGATGAGGCAGTGGACAGGGAGCTGTTAAAAAAGGACACTTCTGTGTTTAGAAAGAGACATGTTTGTGTCTCAATGCTAATGCTAATGCTAATTTTGAGGCAGAATAAATATTAAAACAGTACCACAAACTAGTCACAAAACGTATTCCACATATACAAATAACTGGGTAGTCTTCATTTTAATGAATTAGAATTTCAATAGGTTGTTTATTTTGTTTACCGATTTTAATAAAAGTTAAAAAAAAATAAAAAGCAACTATTATCTTTGAGACACAGTGAGCTGGCTAACGCGCTGCTGTGCACAGAGCCGATTGTCAAAGAAATTTATACCCAGATAATAATCCATGCTAAAACTAGATACTCATTTAAACAAGAAGCGATACTGATACTGATACAATACTGATTCTGAAATGACAAATATAGATGTGTTTTCACAACTTTCAGAGGCAAGGGTAGAATTTTGCCATCACAGTAATGCTAACAACAACTAGCATGCCAATAGCAGCACGGTGGGTCCCTGGGCACTCCTGACAGGTTGTCCCATTGAAGGATGGGTCAAATGCAGAGGACGGTTTTTCCCCACAGGGACAATAACGCACACATTAATCTGCTTTACTAGGCTTGTAATTAGATGCAGACGGCACACAGTCGTCTCATTTTGACCCTAAGAGCTGATTTTACAATATAGGTCTATCTGTACTGGGGCAGGATCAATTTTACTTTACTACATCAGGTACAGCCCCTTTAAAAATACACTACTACAGTTAATACCCCCACTTTATCAAGTCAGACAGGACAATGCAGTATTATTTTCACTGAAGAAACTCACACAATATACCTTGACCTTTCATCATATAATATGCATAATGGGCTATTCATACAATTGGCTGATTTTATAGTTCTTATACTGTATGATAAAAACTCCTTTGTATTTGTAATGACTGTGCAGATCTCCACTGTTGCCGTCTTAGTGGTGAGGAGCAGATGTTGGACTGGTTTTTATGGCACGAGGGCAGACAATAGAAGTGGGCCATTTTACATTTCAAAGCCTGTGGCCCGGGCACCGGTAACAGGAAGTCACTGGGTTTGTTTACATAGTGATAAAAGAGCAGACTGTGAGGACAGATGTATTGAACGAGTGATAATTGAGACACTTTATCTCCAAGACCCAAAAGCCCAAGGGGGACACATAGACCCAAAGAGGCCCACGGGAGCTGCTGACCATCATCCAAAACTTCTACTACTAGCTGCCCTGTATTTAATTCAACCTCTATTACATATTTTGTCAATTCAAATGGACATTATACCAGAATTATGGAAAACGGCACATGTTTTTTATTTACATAAAGGTGGGACAACTATAGTAAACTATAATTACCTTGTCTTGCAAAAGTTTTAGAAAAATTGAGCATTCATTTAAATTGTAAATTGATTTGCTCCATTTTGAAGTCTTATCAATCGGGCTCTGGAAAAGGGCTCAGAACTGTCACTGCAATCACAAAAGTTTTAAATGCATTTTCACAGCCCTTGATGACAAACAAGATTGCGTAGCTCCGTTTGTTGATTTTAACTAAAACTTTTGATTCAGTGGATCACAGAGTCCTCGTGAAGATTCTGAAGCATATGGGATTTGACAACGCTACATGCAGTTGGTTACACAATTATCTTTCAAACAGAACCCATGCAGTAGTAGCTGATGGGTTTAAATATATTTTTTAAACTTTAAGTAAAGGTGTGCCCCAAGGCTCAATTTTGGGCCCGCTACATTTACTATATTTATTAATTCCATTGGTTGCAGTTCAAGAGAAAGCCTCATACATTTAATATGCAGATATACTGTTTTGCATGCAAGTGCTCCCTCTGCTGTTCAGGCGATTTTAAAACTGCGGCAAGATTTTAATGAAATCAAAGATTGTAATGTATTTTAACATGGCACTCGTGAAAAGGAGATATTCCAACTATTCCAAAGGTGTCCAGAGGTTTTTCAGAAAGGTTTTTTGGAAATTATGAAAGTAAATCTGCAGTTCCCCATTTTCAAAGTGTGACTGCTACTACTACTACTACTACTACTACTACCACCATGTACTGATTTGACCAAATGATTTTTTCTGTTAAGGCTCAGGGCAAGGATGAACCGGATTCCCTTTGTTCGTTCTGTTGATGTGATTAGAGCTATAGAAAAACGGCCTTCAGAAGACAAACACTGGCACAAATGGCATTTCTTTTCAGTGCATTTGCTCTGTCACTGGTTCAGCGCTAAGAGCTCTGAGGAGGAGAAGGAGGAGAAGCAGATTAGAGCTGCTGTGGATACAGAGCCTACACAGTGATTATAATTTCAGTCATGTTTTCATTTGAATTTCATGAGCAGTTTGGGTTACAAACAGCCACAGGCACATGTAGTCTGTGCTGTAATGAAGATGTGATTCATAGAAATATTATCCCAGCCACCAAGCCTGAATAAAATGTTTTTGTTAAATATGCACTATGTAACATTTTTGTTGGGGATCAGTTTCCTGTCTGTCCTCATGAAGATATTATTGCTTTGTCTATGAAGAGTATTGCATTAAAGTGTCCTCAGCTGCTGTCTCCATCTCATTAGACAGCATTTTATTGTCCAATAATCAGTTGTTGTTGTTATTGTCGTTAGCTTTACGTGACGGTAAAACTCTGCACCGGTCTCTGAAAGTTCTGAAAGTGCTTAGAAATTCATTGCCCTGAATAATTATGTATAATTAGTTTGAAATGCATAAGGTAATCAGTTTAAAATGACCTAGTTCTGCTTTTCACGTTTTAAGACGGTAAAAAAAAATGGGTACAGCACCACGAAATGCATCTCTTAATTTATGCAGTTACAAAATACTTTTAAAATACATAGAAAAACTTCATAGGTTTTTACAATAATGGGTTTTAATTTTTTGTTTCTGTTTTATCCATAGACTGTGTATATAAGTGGGCATAGCTAACCTGTTAGCCGCCGCGTTACAAATAGGAAGTGATCATGGGCTGCGCTTCTGGCTCCATCGACTCTGGCTCCAATTCACTTTCTAATGAAAAACTGCCACCCCTCTCTCTGTAACTGCTGCTGTCAGACTCGTCATTTTGGTCTTAAAATATTCGTATTAACCCGCGCTACATGATCTTGCCGTTTTTATTTTCCTATTGTGTCTGTAAATCAAAATAAGACAAATCAGGCACCTTTCTCTACGGTCGCTCCCGCTCGCGTTAACAACAGGTTTGACGGCGTTGCTAAGCGCCCGCTCCCTGCTAAACCAGCGGTGCGGGTGGGAGGAGCGTTACCTTCAAAAGCCTCACTCCAGATTGGCTCTTTGGTTGCTATGATACTCGTGGTCGGAATTCCAAATATGGAACTCCGCTCCAAATTGTCTCCTACACCTTCTCTGGCCTCGATGAGCTTCATTTGACTGGAGCCGAACGCTGTGGGCGACGTCACACTCACTCAGTCCACTTCTTTATACAGTTTATGGTTTTATTGCGCCCAATTTACCAACTACAAACAAGGTTAGTTAAGATAGGATTCTTTAATGTAAAATTCCCCGTTTGATTTCAGTCATAAAATGTAACTTGGTAATGTTTGACGTTTGGGACATACACCACAAGTCTATTACCTGAACAAACCAGAAAAAAACACATGAAGCTGGACTAATATTTGCTAAAATTAAAAATAAATGAAAATCCCATTGATTCCTTATGATCGCCCCTTTTGTGCAGTCAGTCATGTTTGAAGTGTAATCCCTCCTCGTACCTGCAGCGAAGGACCTGCCCCCAGCTCATTATTTTCAGACAAATCAAACCAATCCATCAGCTCCATTGATTCATATTTTTCCTTCATTTTTCTAATTTCCCTGATAGATTTTTCCACCGTTGTATTGCTGTTTCAAAGCCCAATTACCACCACAAAACAAATATCGCAGGGGCTGTTAGAATAATGCCTCATTTGTCTCAGATGTGATTGCATATTGGAGGCTGTCTGGTTAGCATTTTGGTTCAAGCTATTCAAAGTCCAAATGAGATATCGCTTGGCTTTTCCTAAATTAATCTTCGAATACTGATTAGCCATAGCATTATGACCACTGTAAATATATACAACCATGTAGCCTTTGTTTCCTACCTGAATTCTTGCCTTTTCTTACTTGCCTGTTGCTATCAGCTAATTGTATAACTTTACCTTCCAACCCAAGACAAATCAATTAAAGCAGACCTACTGTGCATGTGTCTGCTACGTACTTAGAATCTATGACATAATTTGCATATTTTAAATCGCAAAATTCACGCGTGTCTTCCAAAGTACCAAAAAGAGTCCAGCGATTAGTAGTTAAAATCCATTTCTTTGGCTCACCTTTGCCCCAATAACACAGTGGAACGTCTATAGACACGGTCAAAAATCACAGGCCTCTGCATGTTCTAACACCTGGTGCCAATTACCTGCCCCCTTCATACCTGGGGCTTCCACTCCAAACATCTAAACCACAGTGCCCCATAGAGGCTGGAGGTGCACCTGAATTCTCGCCTTTTCTTACTTGCCTGTTGCTATCAGCTAATTGTATAACTTTACCTTTAACTTTAACTTTACAAATGAAAGGCAGTCAAAATGGCTCCTACAACTACTATAACATGGTAATAGCTCTGAAAAGTCAATTCTGCAGAACAGGTCTGCTTTAATATAAATGCACTCTCTTTCCCCTCCAACATTTTGCTGTTTTTCCTACGTGCCACAGTCATATCTGGGCGTAGCAGCAAAACTATCTACCACTTCAACCTCTCGATCTCTTCCTCTTCGTCGCTGCCCATGTTTAGCCTGAACGGAAATGTTTTGATTCTTTTTTGAATCATGCGGTTTACCCCTACAGAGGTCTACACACAAAATCTCTCACAGTTGAAATTGGGCAAACAGATGGGTCCTTCAGCGTGGCACCTGTTAGTTGGTAGAATGTGAATATTATCATCAAAGTTAGAAGAATGAAGTGCAGTGAAGGTTACAGTCTACGAAGTTATACCTCAAGCTGGTAAAGACGTGAAAGAAGACGCATTATCAGAAGCTCAGTTGGTAGAGCGTTTGTCGACTGATCTGAAGGTCGGTGGTGCGATTCCAGCTCCCACAGATGAACACTATCATTGTGTTCTTGGGCAAGACACTGAACCCACCTCGTCCCCAGTGTCTGCGTACACTGGTGGGTGAATGTGTGTGTGAATGGGTGAGTGGTTTCTTAATGTAAAGCGCGTTGAGTGACTTGAAGGTGGAAAAGTGCTGTAGAAAAATGTGACCATTTACCATGTAGATCATTACTTTTGTTAATTACTGACCACAATATTAATCTAAATTGACTTCCTGTCTGTAAGCTGCACATTTTTCATCATTTCATTTTTTTCTATAAATTACATATTAAAACATTTCAGTATGATTCAGAGTTTGAAATGTCAAAGAATCACAAGAACAGAGCAGAATTTTTTGTATAACCAACGCCTCAAATACAGGACAATACAGGATTACTCAGACATGCATGAATCAATCTAAATACAACCCTGAGTTAGTGAATCATGAGGGAGAAACATTATTAGCTCATAAAAGTTCATGTCTTCTTTAAAGGTACCATCTGCAAGTTGATCTGATTTTTTTCACCAGTAGATGGCAGATGTGAAAGAGCGAATCCGGAGTAAGGCTGTTGAAGGTAACACTCCTTCTCACCCGCACCGCTGGTTTGGCAGGGAGCGGGCGCTTAGCAACACTGTCAATCAAACCTGTTGCTAACGCTAGCGGGAGCGACCTCGGGGAAAGAAGGCACCTGATTTGTCTGTTATTAATGTTCTTATCTTGATTTACGGACACAATAGCGAAATAAAAACACCAGGATCATGTAGAGGGTTAATACAAACATATTAAGATTAAAATCACAAGTCTGTGTCGTAATGTCTGGGGGATCAAAGATACAGACTTGGGGTAAAAAGTTGAACAGAGTTTATTTACAGACACGGAAACGTAAATGTTGGTAGACGGAGCAGATAGCAGAGAGCTGGGTCGTAGGCTGTCGTCTTCGAGCCGGTCGAGGAGAGCTGGGTCGAAGGCTGAGGTGTTCGTACCGGTTGTGAAGAGCTGGGTCGGAGCGGAGGTGCAGGGTAGTTCCAGGGAGCGGGATCTGGCGAAAAACGAGAAACAGGCAGCTGAGAACTGTGACCATAATCATGAAACTAGACTGAGCCAATCGGAACTGTACCACGTAGGCTACACGGATGATCTGGCGACGTGTGTCGGATCCTCGGTCCCTTAGTGCTCCACAGGTGAAGGCTTGATTTCTGATCGGCCGCAGGTGTGTCGTGGGTGGTGGCAGAGACTCCGCCCAGCTCTCGGCACAGACACAGAAGGGAGGGGGAAAGACAGCACAGAACCACAAGGACAGACTGGGATCTTGACAGTCTGACAGCAGCAGTTACAGAGAGGAGCCACGTTTTTTCAATAGAAAGTGAATTGGAGCCATGGATGGCGATGGAGCCGGAAGCGCGCCCATGCGAACTTCCTATTTGGAACGTGTCCATTTATAGAGGGCATCTAGTAGTGATATGTGAGAATACTACAGGGGCGGGTCTGCCAAACTGATCGCAGATGGTCGCTTTAATGTTGATATTGAACTGTCAAAATCCCCTCTGTAGACACTGCTACACACTCGATGTAGCCTAGTTTATGTTTCGCACACACAAATTTCAATAAAACCATAACAGACAGCTTTTCATAATACCTGATCTGTTTAAACGGCTCGTCATGTTTTGTTCCAGCGCTACCAGCACAACTTTAATCATTTTATTCATGCTATGTTCTGAGGCAGCGTGACACATCTTTGCTTCCAATTACCAGCGGGACTGTCTGCATAAATTCTTCACTTATTTTAATTTAAGTGATTTAGCAGAGACTGAAGGTGTCACCCAACAACCATTCATGACAATTCAAATAACTGATAGCTCATTTAAAACTTTTAATTTGTTTCTTCCTCCACTTCGAAATTGGCCTCGTGGTATATGTTTGCGACACCTACTTGTGCAAAATTAATGCTATTTTTCTCAACGCCGCGATGTGGTTATGAGGCAGTGTCCACTTATGTTTGACAACTGGAATAATGATTTTCTCCTGACGCTGTGCGAGGATAGCGAGGGATTTGGAGAGGGAGGAACAAATGCAATTTAGGTGGAGAGAAATTCTTCCTTGAAAACCCAATTACGCCAGGGCAGAGAGGGTCATTTTTGTCCTGTTCGATGTAGCGACTCAAAGGGGGCAAGAGTAATGAAGGGTCTCTTTATATTCCAATGGCTTTGTCTCACTGCCCACTGTCACACCATCCCGGACAGCGGGGAAAAATGATTAAAGAGATTTCCAAAAGTGAATGACAAGAAAGTCTGGCCTGGAGATGGAAAAAGTAGATTCATTTTTAAATTTAGGTTCCTTTATTAATTATGTACAAGTCAGAACAGTGAGATAAAAGCAATATGTTCACCTATGGCCAAAAACACAACCGTACGCAACACATTTGGATGCAAATTGTGTAACCTTCAATGCCAGCTTCATTTTCCTCCTTATAATAAACCATTTACAAGACAAAATATTCACTACTTTTTACTGACAGTAGCTCAGTTGGTATTGTGTTTGTCCACTGATCCGAAGGTTGGCGGTTTGAATTACAACATTTTAAGCTCTGGAGAGGGAAGTTGCCTACACACTGCAAGATTACTTTAAATCAGACCTATTCTGCAAAATCAACTTTTAACCATGTTATAGTTGTTTCCTTCTCATTTACCCTCTCGAAGTTGTTTTTGGAGTGATTCGTGCATGTTTGAGTAATCGTGAATCGCTTATTTTCAAGACACCTTTTGCCAATTAATCCCTGTTTTCACCGCCAGCGGCACACGCCCACTGCTTTGGATTTACTTCGTTCTTCAATTTTATTTTCTTAATCAGTGATACATGTAGGATTCGGCAGCGTTGTGTCAGTCATTTTGGTACAAATGAAAAAAAACCAAAATCTACAGCCTACCATAAGAGGCGCCGACAGCTACACGGCTCTTTAATGTGATGACGTTTATGGCGACGTCAGCTCCCGTTGGGCACTGCAGTTTTCTAACAGAAGTTAGCGGACTTGTTCTTTCATTAAGTCATTTTAGATCTCTGTGTAATCCCTCAGTCGCCCAGGTGTGATCCACAGTAAAAGAAAAAATAAAAATCTGTCAAATGGACAACTACAACTTTTTGTCCAGTTGACAGATTTAAAATGTTTCTTTTACTGTCGTTTTAGATCAGATTTCGATTTCGATTTAAATGTGCAAATTATAACATAATGATCCACAGTCATAGATTATAACTACAGAGCAGATACAGGCACAATAGGTTTTCTTTAAAAAAAGTTTCTAATCTTTCCCTGTTGGAGTTTGTCCCTGATCAGTTTGATACAATGCGGCTCCTGTTCATGCCATATTACGCCCATATTTCCTCCGCTCTAGATCTTCCCGGCGACAGACAATTCAACCAAAACTGCTTATCGAGCACAATGCTGCAGTTACAGAGCCAGGCCGTTATATAAAAGAATGTACCGAGAATATAGGATCATGCAAGGAAATAAGGCAAGGCAAGTTTATTTGTATAGAACAAATGGTACACAAAGTAATTCAAAGAAGAAAGACTTTAAAATCACAATACAACAAATCTAAACATAAATAATCACAAATAATCATCATAAAATTAACATTAAGAGAGAAGAGGCAGAATAAAAACCTTTCAGTCACATGCAGCTAAACAGAACCGTTTGGAGCCTGGATTTAAACATTGTGAAAGTCGAGACCTGTCTCACATCTTCAGGAAGAATGTTCCAGGTTTTAGCTGCAGAAAACTGAAACATTGATTCCCCATGTTTAGTCCTGGTTTAGTCCTGGTTTAGTCCTGTTTTAGTCCTGGTTTAGTCCTGGTTTAGTCCTGGTTTAGTCCTGGTTTAGTCCTGGTTCAGTCCTGACTCTGGGCACCAGCAGGAGGCCGGTCCCTGAAGTCCTCAGAGTGTGAGATGGTTCATGTGGCTCTAACATGTGGGAGATGTTCTTTGGCGCTGGTCCAAAGCAGAGCTGCTTTAAAGTCTATTCTCTGAGCCACAGGAGCCAGAGACCTGAGCAAGGACTTATGTGCTCGTACTTTCTAGTTCTAGTCATAAAAATGTTCTAGTTAATAAAAGTATGTGGTCCATTTGTGCCAAGGAATGAGGGATTGTATTTTATTTATTGTAGTGCAATGCGTTGCTTTGTCACCAGTTACAGTGTTGACGCTTTGACGAATGAACACCCAGTACTGGCCCATATGCATCAAACTCCCCTCCTGTTAACGCAGTAATTGCTTTAGTTCCCTCGAGACACAATTCTAAACAACCTCTTTTAAAATAAATGACTGAAGAGGTTGGCAACACCAGCAGGTTTAAAATACTGACAACTGCTGCGCTTAAACTTAAGAATTATAATAGTTTTCAGACTTTGTTCCCTTTGTTGCTCATGTCTTAAACTAAATGTGATTAATTCAGTGTCTTTATGTTGCTGTCTGTTTAGTCTGGAAATGAATGCCAGTAAGTGTTTACAGAGTCCTCAAAAGGCATTCAGAAGTTTAAAGCTGCACTACAAAGCCGTCACTGGTGGAAAAACATGTTTATCTTACTTTTAGGAATATTACGATAGTTAATACATTTTTAAACAGAAAACATGAATCTCTTTAGGCGACAGTAGCTCAGTTGGTGGAGTGTTTGTCCAATGATCTGAAGGTCAATGCTTCAAATCCCAAAATTGGTTCAGATCCACTGACTCACAGGTTGGCGGTGTGATTCCAGGTTCCACAGACGAATACTGTTGTTGTGTCCTCGGGCAAGACACTTAACGCACCTCGCCCCCAGTGTCTGCGTACACTGGTGTATGAATGTGTGTGTGAATGGGTGAGTGGTTCCTTGATGTAAAGCGCTTTGAGTGAGTTGAAGCTGGAAAAAACATGTTTATATGACATTAAGGCCAAAACACACCGATGCCTTAGTTGGGGTTCAAGTATTGCAAAAAACTGGAGATTGGAAAACAAAAGAGCAGAAATAACGTTCTATATGTTTTATATTTGGAATATATATTTTCAGTCAATTCTTTTTGCAGCCTTTTACAATAGTTTCATTATGGACAATACACCACAATTACTCTATTTGCTAATTTCGCATATTTCAATTCGCATTTAAACCATTGCAATACTAACAATTTGTCTATAACTCTCCAACCTCTACACAGAAACAAAACGCAACAACGTTAAGCTGATATTTTGGTCTCTAAACTTCCCCATTTCGTTTGTGACAGGTTAAAGAATCCCATTATAAACACGTCCATTCCCGTGCGCTGTCCCGTGCCTCTGACCGCAGCCTCCTTTGGCGTCCGCTCGTGTGCGTAACGCGTTTAGCCGCGGAACGATGCGCGTGGATGTGTCTGCGCTGATGAATAGCCGTATTGATTACTTTCGCGGTTACGCCGGGTCACTCCTCGTCTGTGAAGTCCTGAACCTAATGGGCTGCTTCTCCATCTAATGTAATTCCCCAAAGACCCCATGGAGCCCGGCGATTAACCCCTCCCACCCCGTGCGCCCCCCCACCAGACGGATGCCTATTGATTGATGCTTTCGATCTTGTAGCGTTGTTGTGATGCAATGAAAGAAATGCCAGGGGGAATCTCGCTATATGTCCATGAAAAGAGTGCGGACTGCTCGCTCCAGCAAAGTCCGGGGACTAAACACGAGACCTTTGACCACGCAGTCCGCAGCTCTACACAGTATTATGGTAATATATGCTGCTCGGAGAACCAGTGCAGATATCCATTCACTTATTCAACGTAGCAGTGGTTGGCTCATTGGAAAGCATGGAGAAGAATACACTCACAAAGACCCTATGTTCTCTTTAGCTTCTTTATGTCTCTACTGGGCGACAGTAGCTCAGTTCATAGAGTATTCATCCTACCACAGATGAATACTGTAGTTGTGTCCTTGGGCAAGACACTTAACCCACCTCGCCTTCAGGAATACACTCACAAAGACCCCATGTTCTCTTCTCTAGCTTCTTTATGTCTGAACAAATAAGTAAAAATGGTTACAGGAATAAGGATGGGTGACAAAAATGAATCTCTTTGGCCGACAGTAGCTCAGTTTGTAAAGTATTTGTCCTCCCACAGATGAATACTGTAGTTGTGTCCTTGGGCAAGACACTTAACCCACCTCGCCTTCAGGAATACATTTAAAAAGACCCCATGTTCTCTAGTCTATCTTCTTTATGTCTGAAAAAATAAGTAAAAAAGGGTTACAGAAATAAAGATGGATGACAAAAATGAATCTCAGTTTGTAGAGTATTCGTCCTCCCACAGATGAATACTGTGGTTGTGTCCTTGGGCAAGACACTTAACCCGCCTTACCCTTGGGAATACATTCACAAAGACCCCATGTTCTCTTCTCTAGCTTCTTTATGTCTGAAAAAATAAGTAAAAAGTGTTACAGGAATAAGGGTGGGTAACAAAAATTAACCTCTTCAGGCGACAGTAGCTCAATTGGTAGAGTGTTCCTCCCCTGATCTGAAGGTTGGTGGTTCAAACCCTGCTCTAGACATAAACATCTTTGGTTGAGCAGTCAGATCCACTGACCCACAGGTTGACGGTGTGATTCCAGCTCCCACAGATCAATACTATTGTTGTGTCATCAATCTCTTTGGGCGACAGTAGCTCAGTTGCAAAAAATGACATCCATCCAAATAATGGAACGTATAAAGGGAGAGTGTTGCAGTGGTTTAACTTTGAGAAGACAGATGAGGTGTTAATTCTCAATGATTAATTCATTTAAACCCAGTTCATTTACCAAATCAATGTTAAGTTTATTGTGATCATTAGAGCCAAGAAAACTGAATAGAAGGTGCTAGAAGTGAGATTGATTGAAGTAAAGAGCAGGTGGCCAGGTCAATATGGACCGTCATGAATCACTATGACGTCTTTCAGATGGGCAAATGTGACAAATAAAATGATGAAAATACTATATTCTTGTGGACTGTAGTCACTGAAGGACAAGGAGAAGCAGAGGCAGACCAGGCAACTAAAAGAAAGGCTTCGAAGAATGTAAAAAATATATTAAGCTCTGGGTCAACAGCCTTTTTCGTGCAGCTGATAGATTTCCACTCATCCATCCATCCATTTTCTTCCGCTTATCTGGGGCCGGGTCGCGGGGGCAGCTGTCTAAGCAGGGACTCCCAGACTTCCCCACCACAGACACTTCCTCCAGCTCCTCTGGTGGGACCCCAAGGCTTTCCCAGGCCAGCCGAGAAACATAGTCCCTCCAGCTACATTTATCAGCAAATCTAAATACATTTGTCACCACTTGGATTTGTCGGCACTCAGATTTCTCGCATGTTTTTTCGTGGACACTTTTTGAGGCAAAAACGGTGGATGGCTGTCT
This sequence comes from Periophthalmodon schlosseri, assembly GCA_000787095.1. Taxonomy (NCBI): domain Eukaryota; kingdom Metazoa; phylum Chordata; class Actinopteri; order Gobiiformes; family Gobiidae; genus Periophthalmodon; species Periophthalmodon schlosseri. The sequence goes on from KN473028.1 coordinate 27,541, forward strand.
CAGTCCTCTGCTATCAGCCAATAGCGCATCTGGAAATATTCTCATGCCAACTCAAACCCCGCCCACCTGTTCTACAGCTTTTGCCGTGCTCCCAACCATGAGTGAAGATGTGCTCTGTGGGACGTGGTATAAGGCTGAGGCGTTGTAGTGGCACCTCTACCTTTTACATTTATTGTGAACTTTTTAGACTAATTTTTTGCGTCTCTACCATGAACCTACTATAAACCCTCTACACTACGTGATAATTGATACCAAAGGAAAGAAAGCTAACAGAATGATGAGTTTGTTTGAGGATGTATGTTGTCGAAGCGCAATTTCAGAAAATCTTAAACTAATCTAAAAACATACAGTAGCATCTTGATGTTACCTTGACCCAAAAGATCAAGGCTTTGTTGTCTGAAAATGTTCACCATCTTCCAACAGTCGCATTATTCTTATATGAAGCCGATCTCCTGCTACTGTGACGTTTGTGCTGACAGTGAACAGCTGATTGGTTCACGGTCAAAATCTATGGCATTTCATGGCTGTGGCGTTTGCCTGAAGAATTGAGAAGATAAAAGTGTGAACTTTGTGAGAATGTGCAAGAATCTCGAGTGTCAACAAAGTGGGTCTCGTTGAGTGAAATATATTCTACTTATATATTAAATTCTGTGTCCTCCCTCGATGGAGAGCCATGTTTTCACCAAAGAAAGCAGATCGACGCTCTCGGCCCACTGCCTATGTTTAGTGAAAGTCTAAAATGAGTCATGTTCACTGTGTAGGCCTCCACCCTTGCCCCTAACACCTTCCTCAGGCCATTGTCTTGGGCGACAGTTGCTCAGTTGGTAGAGCGGTTGTCCACTAAGCCGAAGGTTGGAGGTTCAAATCCTACTCTTAA
>KN473028.1:28427-49893 GCA_000787095.1 Periophthalmodon schlosseri
CCACAGGTTGGTGAGGCGATTCCAGCTCTCACGCATGAATCCTGTCACCCTCAGTACACTGATGAATGAGTGAATGGTTTCTTGGTGTAAAGCGCTTTGAGAGCCTTGAAGGTGGAAAAATGTATAAAAATGTGACCATTTACTCTTTTATGGACTATTCCGTGCACTCAGTCACAGTGTTTCAGACAACCAGCTCACTGCTTTCTCCTTGCTGCAGGTCATATTACTATTTCTATAATAAATATTGATCAAATCTGAGGGTTTATTCATAATCACAAGTCAACAGCGCCTTTATCTGCTTCCGTGTGTTGTGTGCAGTCTTGTGATGCATTATGATCGATACTGACTAGACTAGTGGCCATTGCTGTACATTACATTTTTATATCGATGGACAAACACTCAACCAACTGAGCTACTGTTGCCCCCTTTTTTAAGGTGCATTGTGGGAATTTAGAGTGCACTATTTTCCCCCTGCTGGACTTTTGGACAGCGTCACAAAATGGCGTGCCCTATGTAGACAACAGAGAGGATGTTCTATCTGTATGTGCTCTGTATCTGCGGCAGCTTCACTACTGTCCAGAGCGCTGATTTGAGTCATTTTTGGAACTACAACAGAGATATTCACCTGATACCTTTGTTGCCGTGGCGACGATGATAACAGGAAGTGGCGTGCGCTTGACGCTAGCTCCTCTGTTTGTTGATTCTTTGTGTTAACGCTGCTGCAGGTGTGTGCGCAGATTTCCCTTCAGGCGCCTCAAGAGTGAAGAGCCTAATTACCCATTCAACTGCTGCTGGGGACAGGATTACAAAGCAACGCGTCACCTAAATAAACACGTTATACACGAGGGCCCCGTGTGCAGCCACAGAGAGCAGCAGGACCCTACATTTGTCAGTTAATGTGGGCATTTATCCTTTACCTGTGAACATATTGAAAAAAAGTGGGTACACACTTGGGAAAAATGGATATTTCTTCAAATCAGTCCTGACATGTTAGTCTCATATGAACCATCTCACACTCTGAAGACTTCAAGGACCGGCCTCCTGCTGGTGCCCAGAGTCAGGACTAAACCAGGACTAAACCAGGACTAAACCAAGACTAAACCAGGACTAAACCAGGACTAAACATGGGGAATCAGCGTTTCAGTTTTCTGCAGCTAAAACCTGGAACATTCTTCCTGAAGATGTGAGACAGGCCTCGACTTTGACAATGTTTAAATCCAGGCTCCAAACGGTTCTGTTTAGCTGTGCATGTGACTGAAAGGTTTCTATTCTGCACTCTTCTCTTTTAAGGTTCATTTTATGATGATTATTTGTGATTATTTATGTTTTGATTTGTTGTATTGTGATTTTAACGTCTTTCTTATTCTGTAAAGCACTTTGAATGACTTTGTGTACCAATTGTGCAGTACAAATAAACTTGCCTTCTTATTCTGAAAGCACTTTGAATGACTTTGTGTACCAATTGTGCAGTACAAATAAACTTGCCTTGCCTTGTCAGTACTTGCTTTCTTTGGAGAAAACATGGCTCTCCATCGAGGCAGGACACTGAATTCAATACATATAAGTAGAATATATTTTACTCAACCAGACCCACTTCTCACAAAATTCACACTTTTATCTTATACATTTTTCAGGCAAACACCACGGTCGCGAACCAATAGTACGCCAGAGATTTTGACCACAAACCAATCAGCGAGCAGCACCGCACAGCTGTTCACCACCAACACAAACGAACAGCGGCTGGAGATGGGCTCTATGTGAGAATAATGCGAGTGTGAAGATGGTGAACATTTGCAGACAACAAAGCCATGAGATTTCCTGAAACGACGATATTACGACATCCATCAACTCACAAATTAATTATTATTGTGTTGGCCTTTGGTGTCGGTTATTATGTTTGTAAAGTTGCTGTGAAAGACGGGTACAGTGTAGAGGATTTATAAAAGATTCATGATATGAGCCTCAAAACACTACTAAAATGTAGACGCGCTACTGCAGCTCCCCAGCCTTACACTTCGCACATCGTCGCTCATGGTTTGGGAGCACGGCAGAAGTTAAAGAACAGGTGGGCGGGTTTGAGTCGCTGCAGTAATATTTCCAGATGCGTTATTGGCTGACTGCTGAGGATACGTCATGCATTGCGATAGATGTCTGCTGTTTTTTCGCCTCAAAAAGTGTCTGAGAAAAGTTGCCGATGACCAAAAAACGTGCAAGGAATACGAGTGGCCACAAATGTACTTAGATTAGAAGCACTTTGAATTACTTTGAGTACGAATTGTGCTGTACAAATAAAGTTGTCTTGCATTGCTTCCTGATAAATGTAGATCATGTCAGAAAACAGGGTCCCCAATGAAGAGCTGTCAACTGCACGAAAAAGACACTTTTTCGTGCTTATTATAATCCTAACTGAGCCTGGGTTGCCAAGTGCCTTAACCTGCAGACAGAGGACACACACACAAGGTTTTGTCATTCTCATTGTTTGGACAGGATTATGTGACTCATGTGAAAGCTCAGAACCTCCAGAATTCACTCACTGAGCTGATTCATGTTTGGCTGCAAGTGCTGGGGTTTAGGTAGTGACGGTTCAGATCAGAAAGAGTCATTTTTAGGTTTAAACAGACTGGATTTCAGCGTTGAAACTGGCAGCCCAAATGATCTGAGGCTGCTTTCTGATTGGATAATCATCTTGAGAACCAAACACCAAATGATATCATTACCTTGTGTATGACCGTGTGTTTGGGGACACGTATCAAGTTTATGAAATTTTAAATCCAACGAGTTTCAACGAGTCTCTTTCCTAAACTCATCCCCCTTTTCATATCCACCGGTGACTGTGAACACGCTGGTATCATTTTGTTTCAGTCGTTAGAGCTTTGAGACTTTTGAATAACATGGAGTTTATGATCTCCTAATGTGTTAATTATCTTGTTTATTCTTGGTAAATTATACAGCGCAAGGGACCGGCAAATACAGAAAACACTCCCAGCGCCCATGACTGAACAAGGTCTAAACCAAAACTAAACCAGAACTAAACCAGAACTAAAGCAGAACTAAACCAGGAACAAACCAAAACAGTACCGGGGTTAAAATAGCAGTAAAACAGGATTAAACCAAATCTAAACCAGGAAAATGTGGAACTGAACTGAGAGAAGGTCTGGACTAAGTAGGACCTGCATTTGGACTACTTTTTTTTATTTTTAATTATTACTATTGTGATTAGGTAGCAATTTATTTTCAAATCAAATCAAATTATTTTCAGATCAAATCAAATGAAATCATGATGTTTACAGGAGCACAAAAATTTGAGAGAAGACTACAAAAATTGTGGGACAAATACAGGTTCTCTTCTCTTATCTAAAACAAAACAAGAATCGCATGCGTTGCCGAGCAGGTGAAGGTCTTAAGGAGCAGTAACATGAAAACTGGATATTTTGTAGTGATGGGACTTTCGGCTTCTTTGTGGGATCCAAATCTTTTGGATCTGTTCGTGTCAAAGAGCCGTTTAAAAGACTGGCTCTTTTCTTCTGATTCTTGTGTTAGTTCAGCATGGATTAATAAAAAATGCATTAAAATTAGAAAGAAAAAGATTTGGTTCATTTAAAAAATTAGATCTGGATCCTACTGTTCACATAAAAGGAATCGTTCAAAAGAGCCGACTCATGAACGTCACATCACTTATATTTTGTTGTTGTCATGGGGCATTATATTACCACAAAGCAGAGTAAAACTGTATTGCAAATAGAGCTGCTAACTTGGGCAGTACCTGGAGGACTAAAGGGGAGAGTGAGGGGGACGAGGGGCGGGGTCTGGAGGACTAAAGGGGAGAGTGAGGGGGACAAGTGGTGGGGTCTGGACAAATGAGGAACAGTGTGATTGGTCTAATGGGTTTCCACACTAATCAGAAACACCTGGCTGTAATCATGGCAGCCTTGTGTAATGTAATGTAGTACTTGAAGCTGCGGTGGTCACTGGAGGCAGCACACACTCATTTTTATATACGTTTTTGAACACAAAGTCTACTAAAATGGCCCAAAAAGGACTAGGAACAGTAGACGATTCTATTAAATCACCATATACACAATTTAGTAGCAAGAATGTAGTGTTTAGTTTCACTTTAATGATTGTTGTGATTTGCTAACTGCTTCTAAGCTCTCTGTTCAGTTGCGTTTAGTCTCGCAGCCGTAGCCAACACCATTATACACCTTATCAGAGAAGCGCTGTCTTAGCCCTTCTCTGCAGTGGTGTTTTTCGCCTTCACCTCAATAAAATGGGGGCAGGTCATTCCCTCTGTGCAGATGGAGCAGGGAAAATCCCCTTGTACTTATTGATTTAGCTGTCTTTGTGCCGCTGCGCTGGGTGAAATGAAGGCTTGGGTGTTCAGGAAACCGCAGGCCTGACACAGAGGAGAGGCAGAGAGAGACTGCTCTGGACAATGTACGCTGAGATGAGCTATAAGTCTTTACGAGAGCTTTGCAGTATAATGTTAGACCATTCATCTGTTGAATAGGATATGGACTCAAACAGACATAAAGAAGAATTTCAATTCTCTCCAAGCATGAATGAGAACTAGATTTGAGGTAGAGGTGCTTAATGAGCAGAAACATAAGCCGCTTTTCCATTGGCTCTTGCATCCAGAGCTTCAGTTTGATCATTTAAGATACGGCCGTTGCAAACACAGACTGTATAAAGAAGTGGACTAAGTGAGTGTGACGTCACCCACAGCGTTCAGCTCCAGTCAAATTAAGATCATCGAGGCTAGAGCAGTTATAGGGGCCAATTTTGAATTCCGAGTATCATAGCAACCAAAGAGTCAACCTGGAGTGAAGCTGTTGAACGTAACGCCCCCTTCCCGCCTGCACCGCTGGTTTAGTAGGGGGCGGGCGCTTAGCAATGCTGCCACCCCCCTCCCGCCTGCACCGTTGGTTTAGTAGGGGGCGGGCGCTTAGCAATGCTGCCAATAAACCTGTTGTTAACGCTAGCTGGAGCGACCTCAGGGAAAGAAGGCACCTGATTTGTCTGTTATTAATGTTCATATCTTGATTTACAGACACAATAGCGAAATAAAAACCCCAGGATCATGTAGAGGGTTAATACGAACATTTTAAGACCAAAATGACGAGTCTGACAGCAGCAGTTACACAGAGTGGGGCCACAGTTTTCTAATGCAAAGTGAATTGAAAGCGGAGTCGATGGAGCCGGAATTTGGAATGCGATGGCTAGCAGGTTAGCTATGTCCGTTTATATATATGGTTCCAGTTTACGGTTGCAAACCAGGAGCATAATACAAAGACGCAGAATTCCAAATGCCCTGAAATCCTTAAATTCTGAGTCCCCAACATTTGAACTCTCAGAACAAAATCTTTATTTGTTCCATTATATATTCTAATTACTCCCTTTCCACAGTGAAAATATATTAATGATGTAGGGGCGATTGGCCAGTGACCTTTCTGTTTGCCTGATCAGCAGTTTTGAATAGCAATACTACTATAGCACACTGTTCGATAAACGGCTTCACTGACCACATCTATTGAACGGGACAGTGGATATATGGACTCCTTGAGCCGCATCCCATACCTCATTATTGTGTTTTCCATACTTATGAAGAGAATTATAGCAGCGCTCCAGCTGATAATGCGTCGCCTGCCAAGAGGGACAAAATCAGGGCATTAACTACAGCCTATTAAAACAGCATTACACAGTTTAATGGCTTATTGACATCTGGCAAGCTGCAGTGTAGCCACATTCACAAAAACACAATTAACCACACGCTGGGAAAATAGCAAACAGCATTTATTATTAACTTAATATAATTTAGATTTGATAAACTAACTACATAACCCCAGTTACAGAAAGGTTGGGACAGTGTAGAATGTCACAGATAGAACAAGGCATTGCTTAAAACCATCATTATCTACAATATGATATTCATGCTAGAGATCGACTGATATGGGTTTTTCCATGGCCGATACCGATACCGATTGATTAGAATCCAGAGAACCCGATGGCTGATAAGCTCTGCCGATATTTTTGGGCCAATATGTGGGGCTGATTTTGATTATTTTGCCCAAATTGTGTATTTTAAATTTACTACAAACTCCCCTCAAGCCCTTTTTTTAACACTGAGAGCTGTATAGTCATGTTTTTTGCAGTTATTTCTTCGCAATAAAGTGTTCAAATGGAGTTTTATGTTTATTCTTCAGGCAGCAGATTGGCCAAAACCAACTATCAGCTTCTGCTTGAGATTTAAGGCCAATATCCGATGGTGAAAAGAGCAAATTAGCCCTGATATATTGGCCAGTCAGTATACAGTATCAGTCTATCTCTAATTCATGGGTTCAGCTTCCTGCACATGCAACATTTTGAGTACCTTTCCCTCCCATTAAAAATATTTTGTTTATTAATCGCTATGGCATCGCTAATTTCTCATCATGACCAAAAAAGAGTTACCTGTTGGTGAGTTAAATCTGTTATAGTTCCAAAAAGCAGTTTTAGAATGGCAACAAAAATATTACATCAAATGAATCACAAATTGCGAGGCCAAAATTGGAAACGAGAAACTGGAAACTTGCGCGATTTATATATAGGAATGATAGGAGTTATTTTAAAATCTCGTTTTGTCTCGTTCTCGTGGACCCAATCTCGTATCTCGTCTTGTGGAAATTGTGTCTTGTCCCAAACCAAAAAGATTTCTAAAATTAAAAAAACGAATAAAACCCCCAAATAAACCAAAACATAATGCCTAATATTGTTAATCAAAATAATCAACATTTTTGTTCGGCACCTCGGTTAAAGGGAGAATTTGGGAATAAAAATCATGCACTTTTGTATTCCCATTCCAACTTCAGTTCACGTGAGGTACAGCCTGGTTTTCCCACTTTCTCCACCAAATACGCTGTTTACACTTGATTACTTTCTGTCATGGTTTCAAACTGTATCCAGTGTAGGGCCGGGCGCCATGGCAACAAATTCATATCACAATTTCCTTGGAGCCAGATCACAATTTCGATTCTGTCATCTGTGATTGGTTAAATCCAACTGTCACTCAGTCAGATGGTGGCCAATAGGAGAAGTGGGTAAAGTTGCATTAAAGGGCCCATGTTGTGCTGTTTTCTGATCTATGTTATAATGTTGTTTCCTCATCACAAACAGACCTGGAGTTGTGTTTTGTTTGAGATTGAGTTCTTCCCTCAAACAGAAAACACTCTGTTCCACCTTGTGATGTCACGTGGTAATACAGGAAGTGCTCCACTGTCTTTTTAAACTCCATACACCGTCACTAGAATCATTTGGATGATTTCAGACCTGAAATTGCAGATCTCTACTGAACTAAAGGTAAAAGGAGCTGTTAACTTGAAAACTACCGCTTCATGACGTCACAAGGTGGAACAGAGCATTTTGAGGTTTGGAGATGTGGACAGGGTATGTTTTTGAGGAGGTAACAACATTCGAATATATCTAAGAGCTCACAAGAGTCAATTTTGTGTAATTTAGGACCTTTAAACAGACAAATAGTGAATCAGGGTTTGACCAAAACAGCACATTGTCTCAGGGATGAGCTCATGATTCAGTTTGTATCACCGTAGCCCTCAGTCAGTGTCCCAACCTTTCGTAACTGGGTTTGTGTCAGGTGTTCGGGTGCATACAGTAAAGTATTGTTCTACATGCACATTAGTGGGCTGCAAACAATATAAAAGCATCAAGTCTCTGCCAGGCAAATTTATGTGAGAAACGAAGCGATCAAACTCAGATAAACCACCGTGAATCTTGGTATTTCTCATCAAATCAGCAGCGTCTGTAAAAATAATCATCACCCCAGCAAGGCGCGAGTACAGCACAGTATTTTTCCAGCGGTTTTTCAGCACTTTTCAACGATCGGCAGCCATTTTGCGCAGCTTTGGTGGCAGTTTATCCTCTGGCCTCCCCCCTGATAGCAGCTGACTATGCACTGGCACAGGAGATGGGCAGAGCGCGGGTTGTAGGCTCTGCTGGTAGAGATCTCCCGTGGATTGGGTCATCGGTTCGAATCCCACTTTTAGCGACTTTAGCTGTAGCCTGTTCTCTGTATCGTTTACGGTGGATGAACTTAGACGCTGCAGTTTTAACGGCAAGTCCCCAGTGCTGCAGGCTTTTTCCGTGTTATGCGAACTCAGTAGCAGTACTTTTCTTTGCAAGTCCTCCTTACCCGACGAGCTAATGCGTTGTAGTTTGCTTGGAAGTCTTCTGCTGCCGCCACCGTGTCGGTTCTGGTCTTCCACGGCGTTGATACAGTCTACCGAAAAAACCCGGTCGCGTCTGGTTCCGTGGGTGTCGCTGGTGAGGGCGGGAGTGGGCGTGGAGAGGGGGGAGGGGAGGGAGTTTTTCTCTTCGAACTCTTTCATGCTGTAGGGAGGGGTGGGGACCTCGAAGGTGCTGTGGAACTGAGAGTAGTCGACCCGGAAAAAGCCTTCTTCCAACGACATCACCGGCAGGAAGCGGTGCCCCCAAAGAACCTCGTCTTCGGTGTAGGAGGTCCTCGCCTGGCAGGTCATACCTGTGGGGAAGGAGAGAGAGATGGGTTTATTAGTGTAGTCGCTATACTTCAGTTTCATAGTTGATCATGATACTAAGGATGGAGGAAAAAGGCTTGATATTTGATACCAGTATGATACCACAATTATAATAATGATAATAATCCCGCTCTCCACATAAAAAAACATTGTTGGTTGAGCAGTCAGATCCACGGACCCACAGGTTGGCGGTGCGATTCCAGCTCCCACAGATGAATGCTGTCGTTGTGTCCTTGGGCAAAACACTTAACCCACCTCGCCCCCAGTGTCTGCATACACTGGTGTATGAATGTGTGAGTGGTTCCTTGATGTAAAGCGCTTTGAGTGACTTGAAGGTGGAAAAGTGCTGTATAAAAATGTGACAATTTACCAATAAAAACAGAATGAAATTTTCAGCTCAATATAATCAAATAATAGTAGTTTCTGTGAGGTCTTATACTAGTTCTGGCATAGATTACTACTATTCTAAATCTATTCAGAAAAGGGATTTTTTTTGAGTATTGATACTTCAGGTGAGCATCTAGTTCCAGTACAAATTTTATTTTATTTTTGTGGCAACCTTAACTCGCACATATATAAAAAAGATATTATATTTAAGGTAGGTACATACAATTATATATTCAAGGAGCAAAAATGTGTAGTCATCCATTGTGCAAAAACAGAAGCTGTATAAATTACTAGCAAATAAAACATACACAGCATAGACAATATAGCAGTTGGGTTGTTGGGTCGTCCTGAGTCCAGAGTCTCATTGGTCAAACACAAAAAAGAGTTCCACATGGGGACAATTTTCTTGGCAAATCCAGACTGATCTCTCTGTGTATGTTTTATACAGATCGATATGAGTCTGGTCCCACATCCTCCGTTATGTCTCAATCCGGGTCAAACATGATCGTCCAATCAGATCTGTTTATTTCAGTGACATGTGAAACGAAGGAGCTCATTGGTCACCTATGATTTACAAATAAAATCACATTTCTCTCACCTCAGATTAACAGAGTTTAGGCTTCGTTCATTGATTCTGCAAAAATTCTCTATGTTTTTCAGCCTCCTGTGATATATTTTTTCTTTATTTTTGCCGATATAGACGGCCCATGAGTGTCCCTGATTGGCTAATCCACCTGTCAGTCACGCCCATTTGAAAACAGGGAGATTTACCGGTGACCAGACTCACATCTCCGTAAAGTATTGAAGAAGTGTGTGTTCTGGATCCCAGGCAAGGGGACAATGGCTTAACTTAATATTGTTGAAAGTTGTAAAAATGGTAACACTTCTGCTTGAATCAGTCTGTATTCAGTGGTACTGGCTTCTGAACAATCTCAAATTTATAAAAGTAATAAAATGGATCTATACAAAGTGGAAAAACCCAATACTGTCTGAAGATAAAGGTGTTTTATTTTGCTGTAGTTATTTGATTTGGATCATATCTGCTTGAAATTGGACTACCCCACTTAAAATATTGTTCAGTTTGGAAAAAGACACAATCAACAAATACAACACAGTAATCAAAGCAAATCCAAGACAAGATACGACTAGCAATGTAAATTTGAACTAGGGTAAATGAGCCAGGTTTCCCTTAGCAACAGAGCCCAAACACGATCAGCCGACGTCCTGTATTCAATTATCGCATCTTTCTTCAGAGATTCCAGCGTTTAACAAGGCCCGGGTCAGGGGAGCGCTCGTTTTCTACACGCCCTGTGCCCTGACATCGCTGCCACTTTCAATCTTATCCGTGTAATTAGCAGTCACTCAGCTCCTAAAACACATCAATACATCAATGGTAAGAGCGCTGCCTTCACCTGTCTCAACGAGCCCCATTGTACAACATAATAGACGGGTCACAACCTCTGCTCCTTTTCATTAAATCGAACCTTTTGTGCTTGTGTCGCTCTATAGTTATAATCTATGACACCCGTGGATCATTAGGTTATAATTTGCATATTTTAAATCGCAATATTCATCTAAAACGACTTAATAAATGAAACAAACCCGTTGACTTCCGCGTTAGAAAACTGCGGTGCCCAACGGGAGCTGATGTCGCCGTAAACGTCATCACATTTACATTTTTACATTTATTTATTTATTTCGAGCAGATAAGTGAACACATGTATCCAGTTCACTTAATGCACGTTTCACATATTTTTTCTTATTTAAGCTCGAAACTGAGTGGGAAGAAGAAAACGTATTAAATCCAACCCCTATCTTCCATTAGAACATAAATTAAATGCTTTTGTTTAAGCTTCCAACAAAGAGATGTGGAGCTGTCGGCGCCATTGTTGTATTTGTGGGTTTCCGCTTCCTGTTTATAGGCGACATTTTGAGGACCTTTCACTATTCAAAAGACATGATTTTTTGTTTTGAATCGGTGATCGCTACGGCAATGGTGCAAATTTCAAATCAGACTGAAACCCATGGATTAAATTATTATCTTGCGTGTTTTTATTGCTGAAAAACATGCATTCTTATTGTGAGCGGGGTCACTTCTTCACAGATCTGACGCGTTACTTTGCCCGGTGGCTTGTTTCATGGAGATAAATACGTTTAATGCCATACTGTGGAGCATCCCTGGCAAACCAATAACCTCTCCATGGAAACAAATAGATGCCCCACCCTCTATTAGTTACATAATGCTTTTTACATAAACTTGCAGATAACACAGATCAAGAAGATAAAACATTAAAATATAGTTGTTTTAAGATTTTAAAAGTAGGAAAATGCCCTTTGTGCCATTCATTCATTTTCAGTCCATAACCTCGTCTGTTTGGGGTTTTTTCTCTGTGACATTTAGATGTTTGCGCTCAGATGCTCAAATCAATAAGCACTTAGCCGATGTTTGTCTGAAGGCTCTGTCTGGGCACACGGAGAAAGGCCTCTGCCCCGTCCAGCCCTTATACATTTATATTGCATAGTGGTTCTGTGAATGAATCTTGAGTGTTATTCATCCATTTCTCAGTATATCTGTGATCCTTGAGAGTCGGGACAAAACAGGTCCTCTCTAAAACACGGCAATTTGCTCCATCCTTCCCTCACTCGTGAACAAGACCCAGAGACACTTGAACTCCTCCACTTGAGGCAGGGACCCTCCACCCACCCGGAGACGGCAAGCCACCTTTTCCAGTCGAGAACCATGGCATCGGATTTGGAGCTGACTCTCAAAACGGAGGAGCTGAGTCAAAAGGCAAAGCTCTCGATTTACCAGATCTACATTCCTACCCTCACCTGGACACAAGCGCTCAAAATGAGTTTCCTCCGCAGGGTGACTTGGTGCTCCCTTAGAGATAAGGTAGAAGCACGGACACAGAGTAGAGACGCTGCTCCTTCATGTGGATAGGAGGAGCTGAGGTGGCGCGGGCATCTGTTCTGGATGCCTCCTGGACGCCTCTTTGGGGAGGTGTTCCGGGCACGTCCCACCAGGAGGAGGCCCCGGGGAGCCGCCGGAGGAGTTGGAGGAAGTGTCTGAGGTGAGGGAAATCTGGGACTAAGCGGAAGAAAATGCTTAAGGTAAACTTTTGAAAAATCCAGCTCGTACTGCCGCGTCTTTTTGTCAACTCCATCAGACATCATCAAAAACCTCATTAAATCAGGCATAATCTTATGATCTAAATCTATGAGGGCCCTATTTTGTTACTCTTACTCTGCTGAACATAGAACTACTCAACAACCTGGTCACTTTTACACTTTTTGATATTTAAGGCCAACAATGTTGCTGGTTCTGCCATCGCAGCTGGAAACGGTCAAATCCATCATCTCCTTATAACACATTTATTTAAACGGTGCTGGACTGAGTCTGAGCCCTGAGGGATGACATCATCACAAATGGAACATCAAACTTATCTATTCAATAACAGGTGTTCTAGCTGCCAAAACATACCTTAAAAACTACTGCAAGTCAGCTCACCCATCCACAGATCTGACCTGTAACTTGACCTAGTGGCGCCACCTGCTTGTCATTGAGCTAGATGAGTTTTATGCCATACTGTGGAACATGGCACAGAAATAACAACCCCACGGAGACCAAAATATCAAACTCTTCACCAGAAAAGTTACATAACGCTTGTTTAATATTTAAATAAAACAATACTAAAGTGATATTTACTGCTGTCTAACACAAATGTGAATTCAGTTTGTATTATTTTTCAGTCAAAGTTTAAATACCCAACTGTATTTAACGTCCCACAGTGTCAGACAAGTGTTCCGTCTCATTATTCCCACGTCTTAAAGACTCGGCTCCAGCTGCTTAATGCTCCACACGCTGATCTGAAACCAAAGGGCTTTAGCGGAGGCTGTTGGCAGAGTCGGGGCAGGCGCTGGGCTGTGGTGGGCTGTGGCGTCTCCGAGGGGTATTTTTGGCATTAGCTTCGCTGGCACTGTTTCCTGTTGCATTATTGAGCCTTTTTACCAACAGTTCTATTTACCGACCTCTCCAATGTTAAAATATACAGTTTAGAGGGAAGTGTAGAGCATCATGGGAGAGGGGCTGCGTCTGTCTACCCCGAATTATGCAACCTGGAGTCACGTCTTAAAGGAGCTTACTGGAGTTGTATAATATACGCAGTGCATGCCAATCACTGTAGTTCGAATGTCGCTCTTGACATAAGCATCATTGGTTGAGTGGTCACAGGTTGGTGGTGCGATTCCAGCTCCCACAGATGAATGCTGTTGTTGTGTCCTTGGGCAACACTTAACAGTTAACCCACCTCGCCCCCAGTGTCTGTGTAACTGGCGTATGAATGTGTGTGTGAATGGGTGAGTGGCTCCTTGATGTCAAAGTGCTTTGAGTGTCTTGAAGGTGGAAAAACGCGGTATAAAAATGTGACTATTGGCCATAACTACCACTTCATGACATCACAAGGTGGAACAGAGCATTTTTTGCTTTGAATAAAACAAAACACAACTCCAGGTCTGTTTTTGAGGAGATAACAGCATTATTACATGGCTTAAAGCTCACAGGAGTCAGTTTCTCGTAATATAAGACCTTTAAGTCCATTGCAATCTAAACTACTGCGACCTAGTTTCTGTACTTTATAACTTTTCATAAATAAACAACACAATCGTTGTCTTTAACCACCCCAAGAATTGCACCTCCTCACAATAGTGGCTAATAGGCTAACCACTCTGCTACTCTCTGTGTATTGTTCCTTACTACGATTTGTGTTTCCTTCAATACAAAAGATTTTAAATGTTTTTTTCTGAATGTTTTTGTTCAGGCATTTTTGGCCACAGTGGGATATGTCAATTCACAAGTCGGTTCACACCTACATCCCACTGGTTTACTGCTGAAATCATCTAATAATATTTTAAACTGTCAAATTAGGAGTTTAGTACAAAATAAATCCTACACCAGATCCACTAACTCAACACAAAATGTCTATAGTTCATGAACGCTTCTGCAGAATCGATATTTCTGCTCAGCTGTGAATCTCAACTCCACGGGCAGAAATAATGGAAATGCAATAGAGATAAAGACGAGCTCAGCATTTTCAGCATCATCTGGATCTGAGACATAATTTTTATTTTATGCGTGAGGCCAAATGAGATACAGCCCTGAATATATAGATATGTCTTTAAATCAGATCATGTTATAGTTGTTTCCTTCTCATTTACCCTCTTGAACTTGTTTTTTGACTGATTCGTGCACGTTTGAGTAAATCTTTAATCTCTTATTTTCAAGACGCCATTTTGCCGTTCAACCCCGGTTTTCATCTCCACCAGAACACGCCCACGCACTTCGCTCTTCAGTTTTATTTTCTTACTCGGTGACACTCGTAGGATTCGGCAACGTTGCGTAGTCATTTTGGTACAAATGAAAAAAAATCTGCTGCTCGCTGGTGTGATGTGCAGCCATCCACAGCTCCACGGCTTTGTCCCGATGACGTTTATGGCGACGTCAGCTCCCATTGGGCGCCGCAGTTTTCTAACATGGAAGTTTGATTCTTTAATTAAGCTGTTTTATAATATTGGGATTTAAAATGTGCAAATTCTAACATAATGATCCACGGGTGTCATAGATTATAACTATAGAGCAGACACGGGCACAACAGGTCTTCTTTAAAGCACCAAAAATGTTCAATTTGAAAAGGGCGATTTTTCCTCTGCATTAAATCCATCCATCAACTTCAACTTCAGCCGTTCAAGACCAGTAACCCTGATCTATCTTACTGTAATGTGCATGTTAAGGTGAATGCAGGAAACCACTGAAACACCTGGAGAACATTCAAAGAAATGATCTGGAAACTGAACCAAGTATCTTTTGGTTGGGAGGTGAGAGTGCGAACCAAAATACCACCATACATCAAGTATCAACAGTTAGCATAGAGCTACACTCAGGTTTAGTTTGTTTTCATCCCTGACAGTTTGGACTGCTCACTAGCGCTCTTTCTCAGAGTGGTCACGTGATGTTGCTGTGGCGCGTCCGGTCAGTTGATTCAAACAGGTTTTGGCGCTGTCTTCCTACCGGTTTAGGCAGGACGACAGCGCCATCTACAGTCCGACTTCTTCAGGACGGTATCCCAGGTGTGTGAGAGTAGAAAGGCCCCTCGTCCCGGTTTAAAGTCCCGTGGGCACGTTTCCGTATTTCGATTGGCTCCTTAATCCAGCGACGATGTTTGTTGTCCTCTGTCCCGATGACGTTCGCTCCGTCCCAGTCCATAATGTGGCTCTCTCTTTTACAGTGGTCCTCTGTCCGATGACGTTCGCTCCGTCCCAGTCCATAATGTGGCTCTCTCTTTTACAGTGATCCAAAATGGCCGATTTGAGCCGCTCCTGTTCTGCTTTGTATTTTGTTGCTCGTGTGCACACCTTCGCTGCTTCCTTCTCACTTTCTGTCCTATGTTCCTTTTCCCGTGTACTGAAGAAGCTGGACTGCAGATGGCGCTGTCGTCCTGCCTCCCCCGGTAGTAACACAGCGTGACCACTCTGAGGAAGAGCGCTAGTGAGCAGTCGAAACTGTGAGGTATGAAAACAAACTAAACCTTGGTCTGAAAAAATTATCTAGACCAGATGAACCTCACTGGACCAGATGAACACTCACTCTCCATGTACTATTTTTTCACAATATCTTTAAGAATAACTGACAAATAAAAGGTGTTGTACCTCAGTTGACAAACATATACACCATTCCTTAAGGTTCATGTTGTAACTATGGCGATGGTTGCATTAAAGTTGCATTATTCATCATCTGCCACTGGCTTCACTCCCTGAAGTCCCCTGTTATTGCTTTGCTCTACAGTACGGCAATAAACACGTCTATCTTGCGTACGTGCATTTAATTTCAGGTGTTATGGATAAAAATACATCGAAAACATTTACATTCTTATAGCGGGAGTGCGGAGTGGAGTCGCTTCTCCACAGATCTGACCTTTAACTTTTTGTTTGGAATTTTATTTCCTCGTCAAAAACACACCTGGAGCTGTGTTTTGTTTCATTCACACTTGTTTAACTCTACAAATTAGGCCCTGGAATCGCCAACACTGCGTTCCACCGTGTGATGTCATGTGGTAATACAGGAAGTGCTCCACTGTGAAAACATTTACGGTCGCCTCTCCACAGATCTGATCTTTAACTTGGCCCGGCGGCGTCAAGTCCTCGTCTCCGCGGATACAGTTACGTTACTGACAGACTGTGGAACATTCCCCGTACTCTCCGCCACAACAGTTCCACCTTTAAATAACTACAAATATTTTATTATAAATCGAGAACCTGATTTCGGAACGATTTATTTTGTCCAGTGGAAATCTTCAAAGTCCCGAATAAGGGCTCTCACCGACTGCCTCTGCTGCCTCTGCACCACCAAACTCATGTGATTTAATGTTATTATCAACAGTGTGCAGGCCTCCCCGCTGATCCCGCCTCCGCCATAAGCCTATTCAACCCTGCACTGCCTCTGTCACAGCCAAAGAGAGGACGAGAGAGGGAGAGAAAGAGAAAGAAAGAGGGGAAGACCAGGAAAACTACAGAGATACACAGACTTATCGCTACTTTGAGCTTTAGGGAAGAGTGTGGAATATGCTCCAAAGTGTCTTCTCTTCGCTCCATCAATCCCTCCACCACAAACATCCTGTTTATTTCAGATGGGCGCAAAGTCAAATATCGAACAGGCTGTTTTTAAGACTCTCCGCCCCCATCGCATCACTGCTGTTCTCTTTGACAGTTGTATCCAGATACCTTACACTTTTTGGAGTTTACGATTGTTTGTAGGGATGCACCGATGCAGCTTTTTCAGTTCCAGTACCGATATCGATACGGTTTAAGTATTTGCCGATACCCCATTTTAACCAATACCAGTGTAGGGACGGCAAATGGCACTTATTTACCCAAAACATACAGTAGTTAACTTATTACACAACAGATCTAATTGTGTTTCCCTGCAAATCACTACAGAACAGCTTTGTATGAATAAATGTTCAAACATTATGAGACGTTCCAGGCCAAAGTCAAATCAAATTAATAACCCAATAAGGCTATTGGGTTGACCGATATCATGGAACCGATACCTGATCCAGCTATTTCTTCAGTATCAGTATAGTATATAAAGAAGCGAGTATCATAGCAACCAAAGAGCCAATCCGGCGCGAGGCTGTTGAAGGTAACGCCCCTTCCTGCCCACACCGCTGGTTTAGCACACAGCAGGCGCTTAGCAAGCTATCAATCAAACCTGTTGCTGACGCTAACAGGAGCGACCTCGGGGAAAGAAGGCGCCTGATTTGTCTGTTATTAATGTTCATATCTTGACTTTACAGACACAATAGCAAAATACAAACCCCAGGATCACGTAGAGGGTTAATACGAACATTTAAGACCAAAATGACCAGTCTGACAGCAGCAGTTACAGAGAGAGGGGCCACAGTTTTCTATCAATCTATTCATATTCATATTCATATCTTGATTTACGGACACAATAGTGAAATAATTGAATGTTGATGGAGCAGGAAGCACACGCATGTTCACTTTCTATTTGGAACACGGTGGCTAGCAGGTTAGCTATGTCCATTTATATATAGAGTCGGTTTATAGAAATGGTCAAATATATGTCCATATATTGGTGCATCCCCAATTATTTGTACAACACGTGACTGCAGCGTTGATATAACCCCCTGCTGCTCCGATTACCCCACAAAACAAACCTTAAAGGTGCACTGGGGACGGGTCTGCCATGAACTTGTCTCAGTGGAGATGTTATTACTTGGAATGTTCCACAATATGGCTTTAAATTATCTCTCTTGCAAAACACGCATTCCACTGTGAGGAAGGTTGCCTCTCCACAGATCTGGCATGTAACTTGGCCTAGTGGCATTACCATGTGGATAGATAAGTTTAATGGCAGACTGCGGGACATTCCAGACCGAGCAATAACATCTCCATGGAGACAGGCAGGTGGCGGAGACCTCCAGACTGAACTACGCTGATTCATATGGCTTGTTTAGTCATTTTGTTTTCATTGATTGATTATTGTCTTCATCATTTAGCAGAGATAGAATAACTCATTGTCATATCTCTGTCCAGTGTCTTGCAGCTGTAGAAACCTCCGCTCTGAGCATCTGAAAAATGGTTTGTAACTCGCCCCCAAAGCTCTGCTCATTCATCACTGCGACGTCCACGACCAGCAGCCCGCACACGGCACAGAGCGCCTCCAAACCCGAGCGTGAGGGAAATGTGTCTTTTACAAATCAGCCCCACCGTCTCTCACGCCCCGGCCTCGTGTGTGTTTCAATTACATCACGTATTATTTCTATCTGTGGAACTACAGCGGAGAAATGGGAGTCAATGCTTTTTACGTTTCTAAAGCTGTAATGTCGATTTATATTGACAAATTTACATATAGATAAAGTCAAAGAAATGAACGTGTTCGCTTTGTGATGGTTCAGTGGTGACCATAGACTGTATAAAGAAGTGGACTGAGTGAGTGTGACGTCACCGACATAATAGCGAAATAAAAACCCCAGGATCATGTAGAGGGTTAATACGAACATTTTAAGACCAAAATGACGAGTCTGACAGCAGCAGTTACAGAGAGAGGGACAGTTTTCTAACGTATAGTCACCTGTTTGACTCGAGGGAGATGTAATTGCTTTGCTTGAAATGTTCCACAGTATGTCATTAAAATAATCTAGCTGTTTTTTTTTTTCAATTATAGGTGTTTTTGTCTTAAATGTCTTGGAAAACATGCGTTCTGACCAGTAACCAAGTCAGTTTAATGTCATTCTGTGAAACATTCCAGGAAAAGTAATACCATCTCCATGGACACGAGCAGGTGGCAGACCCTCTACCAGAAAAGTTACACAGTGTCCCTTTATAGGCCCTGCGTCATGTATTTGAGCAAAATGTGTCTCGCCCCAGAACAGATATGTTGCATAAGCGGAGATCAAAATAAGTCTGCTGCGTGCTGCATCTAAATATTAAGCATTTTATTGTCCAATAATCAGGAAGTGAGTGGTTAGCATGCTAGTTTTATTACCTTTACCATAATGAAGTCTTCTCTGGGATCGAAAGTTGTGAAAAGTGCTTATAAACAGAATAATTAGGAATAACTTTGCGCTGACCTGTAGTCTCCACGATGCCCTCGAGGATGACCACGATCTCAAACTGCTCGTTCATGAGGGAGCGCTGCGACAGGTCGAAGAAGGGGCTCTTGGTGTTGATCTCGTGGCAGATGGTCAGAGGAGACACCAGGAAGAGCTGGTCCGCTCCTGTCCCGAAGCCCACGTCCAACTCACACTGGTCCAGAGGCAGGAACTCGCCCTCTGGGGTCTGCCGCGACTGCACAACAACAACACAGACTTAGATTACAACGGGAACATAAATATATTTTGTTGCGTTTATGGAAATTATGTACATCTAAAGCTGCGGTGTGACCATGAAGAAGGTTTTTTTTTTTATTATTTTAAAGGAACTGTTTGGCCTGTGTAGACTTATCTTACTTAAACAATCACAACTGAACCTGTGTTACCAAACCTGCAGATAGAGACACATTCAAGCTTTTCTCATTCTCAGTTTATGGACTGGCCTCATGTGAAAGCTCAGAACCTCCAGAATTCACCCACTGAGCTGCAGCGGCCGCACCAGCACTGACTCGTGCTTGGCTGCAGGTGCTGGGGTTTAGGTAGTGACCATTCAGATCAGAAAGAGGCATTTTAGGTTTAAACCAACTGGATTGAAAACACTGAAACACTGAAACTGGCAACCCAAATGAGAGACTGGATAATCGTCTTAAACGCCAAATTATAACATGAATAAATAGGTCCTATGTTATTGTAATTATGAACAAATTAATGTTTACCTTATTATTACAGATGCTTGATGTATCTTTTCTGGAGGGTCCACCACCTGCTCGTCACCATGGAGATATTATTGCTATTATTATGGCAGTAAACGTATATATCTCCACAGAGACAAGCAGGGCAGATTTACAGATCACATCTATGGAGCGGTGACCCCTCTCCCCAAAAGAATGCATGTTTTTCAAGCTATTTTTGCGCATTAAAAACATCTGTGTTCACCGGCGCAGAAGACTTTAATTGCATGAATAAGCACGACGGCCCTCGTTGTGTCTTTCGGTCTGTTCTGTAACTGTCGTGTTCTTGCCTAAAATCCAGCCCTTATTTTTAAATGAGATATTTTGTGTTTTCGTGACAGTTCGTCTTAACCTTTACTCATTGGTTGTTACGGCAACACAACGATAAACAAAAGCATCATTATTTTGGTCCTGAAGGCAGAGGCGGCCCGAGCGTTTCAAAGACTCATAATGTGAAGGTTTTTGAGGTCTAACAAACTCCTAATGTATTTGAACTGAAGGTTACATAAGTCCCGTCTGGACAAAGGAGGAAACTTTAAATCAGACAAAACAAACTCTGCGCAACTTCAACTGTTAATATGGGCGGCAGTGGCTCAGTTGGTAGAGCTTTGCCCACTGATCTGAAGGTTGGCGGTTCCAGTCGCTCTTGACGTAAACATCATTAGTTGATTTGGTCAAATCCACTGACCCACAGGTTGGCGGTGCGATTCCAGCTCCCACACATAAATGCTGTCGTTGTGTCGTGGGCAAGACGCTTAACCCACCTCGCCCCCAGTGTCTGCGTACACCGGTGTGTGAATGGGTGAGTGGTTCCTTGGTGTAAAGCGCTTTGAGTGACTTGAAGGTGGAAAAGCGTTGACTGAGTAATATTTTATAGAACAAAAGTGACAAAATTATAAAAAGTGATGCTCTTTTGATGATTTTTTTAAAACACTGGGTTATATCGTCAAACGCTGAACGCTCTCGCAGACGGTTAACTGCTTTGTCAACCCAAGAAGGAACAGCCATAAGAAAACTTCATATCCAACCCTTGTTCTCAAACACCGAAACATGATCACAAAAATGAACATTTGACCAAACCTAACCACAGATATGAGTAAAAATAAACTTGATCAACCCAAAAATAATTATATTTCCAGAAGTTTAACCTCCAAACAATCGCCGGGATGTGTCGGCCCTGTCCACCCACAGCCCGCCCACCCCGCGCTCTTCCACAGCATTATAAGGTCCCACACACGGCCCCTTCTCAATAACCCAACTGCAGTCTCTTTGTTGTAGTGTGAATCCCAAAAATAAAAACAACAAAAGCCTTCCTGTTTTTCCCTGTTGTGTTCTTCAGAATAGCATGGCTCCGTGTGGCTATTGTGTAACTTCAGCTGCTTTTTGCTCCTTAATTAGTCCGAATGTGATGAGTGACAGTGTGTTAAGACGAGTGTAACGGCACCTTTTGTGTTGCAATGTAATTATGGTATCTTTAATGGGCGCCTTGGTAGTTTTTGTGTCTTATATAATAACGCACATGGAGAGAAACAATGGAAGATCTTGTAAGGGTGAACAATTTTGCCTTTTTTTTTAAACAGACACAAAAAAGTACAAGTTATTTCTTTAAAGGCCCATGTTACACTGTTTT
>KN473029.1:3975-23956 GCA_000787095.1 Periophthalmodon schlosseri
CGCCTCCCCCTTCCCTCCCTCCTATAGAAGACATCAGCGTGGCCCGTATTACTGGTATTTAAAGCGACTTGGAGGGCACCTTTTAATGTCCACCATGAATAGGCCATAGTATGTGATTAGACAGCCATAAATCAGACCTCATCTTGTCAGCAAAACGCTTCACGCGCACTTTAGAATCTGGAGAGATGTGAAGTGGAAATATCAGTATGCCGAATGAACCCGGTCCCCCTGAGACGCAGACACCCAAAGGTCACCCACACATTACGACGATTCAACAAAGAGCTAATGACATTCTTCCAAGCACACGGAGAAAGACTCTGAATAGACTTGTTTGGTGTCCTTACTTTCCTGTAGCATGAGGCCGGGCGAAGTAGAAGTAAGTTCCATTTACTCACTCATATATTTTGTACTTTGAGTCTTACGTTTTTCAGTAACTTCTCCGGTGAAGGTTCCACAGTATGGCATTAAAGAGCTCGTGTTACGCTATGTTCTGATCTAAGTTCTAATGTTGTTTCCTCATCACAAACAGACATGGAGTTGTTTTTTGTTTCATTCGCACATGTTTAACACACAAACCTTGTAGATTTAGGCTGAGTTCTTCTCTCAGACTGAAAACACTCTGTTCCAGCTTGTGATGTCATCATGTGGTAATACAGGAAGTGAAAAGGAGCTGTTAACTTGAAAACTACCACTTCATGACATCACAAGGTGGAACAGAGCATTTTGAGCTTTGGAGATGTAGACAGACTAATAATAAAGTGTTACTCAAACATGTGTGAATGAAACAAAACACAACTCCAGGTCTGTTTTTGAGGAGGAAACAGACTAATATAATGTGTTACTCAAACATGTGTGAATGAAACAAAACACAACTCCAGGTCTGTTTTTGAGGAGGAAACAGCGTCAGAACATGACTTAAAGCTCACGAGAGTCAAGTTTGTGTAATACGAGACCTTTAAACTTGTCTATTTCCATGGAGTTTTCAAGGTTCACACAGCAATATAAACACCTGTAATATAGACAGATAAGTTAAAAGCCATACTGTGGAACATTCTAGGCAAAGCAATAACATCTCCATGGAGACAAGCATAGAGTGAACCCTTCACCAGAAATGTGAACTGCAGGCTTACTCTTAGTTTTGGCTACTCTTGGATACTTGTGAATAAGTATCTGCAGTGTTGGAAGAAGTACTAAATGTTGTTACTTAAGTAAAAGTACAGATACTGGAACAAACAAAAAAAACCTCCAGTATTAAAGTACCTGGGTATTAAAGTACCCGTTTAAAAATGTACTTGAAAAGTAAAAAGTAAAAGAATTTTGTGCAGATTTTCAGTCTTATAAAGCTTCAAATGTAGTGATTTTGATTTGATTTTGAAGATTTGAGCTGAATTTTGTTTGTTGTTTTGTTTTTGTTTTGTTTTTGTTTGTTCTCCTCAAATTCTGAACGTGTTAAAAATAAACCCTCAGCCTTTTCAGCAGGTCTCAGATAATAATAAAAAGTGCTTTTACTTTTCAGTCCTGTTCAAAAAAGTAGTGGAGTAGAAAGTACAGATACTGCTCTCAAATGTACTGAAGTAAAAGTAAAAAGTATCTTTAGTACTTTTACATCGTTACTTTCCACCGCTGAGTATGTGACAAGGACTTTACATGTGCTGACGATAAACTGAAGTTGAACATTTGCATCTCGTTCAAATTCAGATATTTTTCAAGTAAAATTCGTAATCATAAAACAGATCTGGTGCCTTAAAAGTTCCTTATTGTCACCAAATAATAAGTCCTTAAAATGGCGCCCATCACAGGGAAAACTCACGTAATTGAAACCCGGTAAAATGATCACATTCTCGAGATCCCTCCATACAGAACAATATAAACCGTTTTGCATCATTCTGTCTCAAACGCTCGCCAGTGTTCGGCCTTGATCAGCGTCTAGACGGGTCCGACTGTACACCTCTGCGCTTTTTTTCCCTGAGCACACTCTATCAGATGTAATGACCCAGTCTGCTTCCACTCCCCTTATATAAGACCGCCGTTATACAAGCCGCTCGATGCAGAGGGCCGGACCAATATAGAGCGTGTGCGCGTCTGATGGAGCAGAAATCAAGAGGGTTTAAGAGATGGACATGGAGATATACGCCGCTGAGAGTGGAGGCGGCGAGCATAAATTCAACCCGGAACGCTGTATTTTCCTACCACTGCCTTTGAGCGAAGCATCTCACAAATGACCCTCCAACTCGTCCAGACACTTATGGCAAAGTCCTTGGTTCTATCCATAGACTGTGTATATAAATGGACATAGCTCCATTCGACTGCATCGACTCTGGCTCCAAGTCACTTTACACTGGAAAACCGTGTCCCCTCTCTCTGTACCTGCTGCTGTAAGACTCGACATTTTGGTCCTAAATGTTCGTATTAACCCTCTACATGATCCTGTGTTTTTATTTCACTATTGTGTCTGTAAATCAAGATATGAACATTAATAACGGACAAATCAGGCGCCTTCTTTCCTTGAGGTCACTCCTGCCGACGTTAGCAACAGGTTTGATTGACAGCGTTGCTAAGCGCCCACACCACTGGTTTAGCAGGGGGAAAGGGGCGTTACCTTCAACAAGCCTCACTCGGATTGGCTCTTTTGTTGCTATGAGCCAAAATTCGCCCCTATAACTGCTCTAGCCTCGATGAGTTTCTTTTGACTGGAGCCGAACGCTGCGGGTTCCACTTAGTCCACTTCTTTATACAGTCTGTGGTTCCATCTCTCAGCAGCAGAAGTATCAACCACCTCATCTTCTCCATTAGGCCTCAGCAAAGTCTATAATCTGCAAAATCCTACCATCATTTAATCGATTATGTCAAAGTTTAGAGTTAAAGTTTGTACCTTCAGTAAATAGTGTGTATTCTTTCCATTCTGAATGTTTTTTCAAGTGTTGTGGCTGACAGAAAACTCCCTCAGCACCTTTTGTTGTGGAAATAATTCAAGTAAACTGAGAGTTGTAAAGACAGACAAAGGACCTTGGGCGTCTAACGCAGCAGAGGCTTGTTTACCATCACAGTGATCCGGGGACATGAGCACTCAACGTGCTGTGGTAGTGTTGTCTGTTCAGGTCCATCCATGCTTCTGTTGTGAGGGTATTATAACCTCTGATACAGAGGTACAGCCGTCCACAAAGAAAGTCAACAAGGGCACGGCCATAGACTGTATATATAAATGGACATAGCTAACCTGCTAGCTGCCGCGTTACAAATAGGAAGTGATGATGTGCGCGTTTCTGGCTTGACTCTGGCTCTAATTCACTTTCTATTGAAAAACTGTGTCCTCTCTCTCTGTACCTGCTGCTGTCAGACTCATTTTAGTCTTAAATGTTCGTATTAACCCTCTACATGATCCTGGGGTTTTTATTTCGCTATTGTGTCTGTAAATCAAGATATGAACATTAACAACAGACAAATCAGGCGCCTTCTTTCCCCGAGGTTGCTCCCGCTAGCGTTAGCAACAGGTTTGATTGACAGAGATGCTAAGCGCCTGCTACCTTCTAAACCAGTGGTGCGGGCGGGAAGGGGCGTTACCTTCAAAAGCCTCGCACCGGATTGGCTCTTTTGTTGCTATGATACTCACGGTCGTGATTCCAAATGTGGAACTCGGTTCCAAATTCACCGCTATAACTGCTCGAGTCTCAATGAGCTTAATTTGACTGGAGCCGAACGCTGTGGGTGACGTCACGCTCACTGAGTCCACTTCTTTATACAGTCTGTCGTACATACTGCCTGGAAAAATTACTTCATAATTTACAGTTTGGGGTACATGGTCCATCCAACCAGCTTTGGGATTGAAGTTGTTGATTGATTTCATAATGGTAAATAGTCACATTTTTATACCTTCAAGGCTCAAAGCATTTTACATCAAGGAACCACTCACCCATTCACACACAGACTCTGGGGGTGAGGCGGGTTAAGTGTAATGACAGTGTTCAGTTGTGGGAGCTGGAATCGCACCGCCAACCTGTGGGTCAGTAAATCTGACCACTCAACCAATGATGTTTATGTCGAGAGCGAGATTCAAACCGTCAACTTTCAGATCAGTGGACAAACGCTCTACCAGCTGAGCCACTGTCGCCCTGTAATCATGACTTTACATGATTTTATGTATTAATTCATTTTACACATTTATATAGATTGCTTCAGAAACAAGTAAAAAGGAAAAACAGAATTTAAAAAGTAAGACATTTCAGTATAAACTGAGCCGTTCTTTCTAAAGCACATGTCAGTTCATGGTCGCAGCAACCTCTCATTACATTTTTGTCTCTTTACAAGTGGGACGACTGATATATTTCCTTCATGACTCATTCAATACAATTCATTTATTTATTTGCAGTTCCATCCAGACCAGAGTTTAACAAGAAAAAAATGGCACGAATTTTAGAAACGTTGACGATATTTGGCTCATATTTGAACGAAAACCCAACCGTAGCTTAAATGCAGCAGTTGGATCCGGGGGGGGGGTTCCATACGCTCTTGTCGTCTGATAGGAAGAGGCCATTTATCATCGTGGCACCTCTTGAACGTATAAACTGTTTGGGTTGTTAAAAAATTTACATTCCCTACGACGTCTTTGGCGGGATTCTTGTTGATGAAAGAAGTGGCGGCAGTCATGTGCGCCTTGAATTAGTGTGAGAACAAAAACGGGGAGTTGGAACGGTTCAGACAGTGGGAAGACAAGCGAGAGAAGGGAGGAGGAGGAAGAGGAGGAGGAGGAAGAGGAGGAGGAGGCGCTACTGAGGGGGCTGTACGGCGGCTTCCACACTTCAAGGGCTTTAGTGACAGGGAAGCGGCAGAATTCAGCTCCGTCAGCACTTTTGGCCGGCGCATGTGTGAATGTGTGCGCGCGTGTGTGTGAACGCGTGCGTCTGTGCGTGTGTGTGTGTGTGTGTGTGTGCGCCTCGATCCACAGGGAATGAAAACTCCCTATGTTGTTGTTCCATAAAGCAAGGACACTTTGCAACACAGGCGCAGAGGACAAGTCACACATGAGCTAGTATATAGCCCAGTACGAATCAGCACACGGAGGAGGCCCGAGCTGCCTACACTGCACTTATACTTAGCCCTCATGATACTTTTATAGGGAGACTTTATAGGAAGCAATGCATCTAATTTAGCGTTTGATGTACAATCAGAGGAGCGGGTTCCTATACGGCGCGTTCTGCTCAGTTTGATGTATGGGCAGATGTTTTGAATCACGAGACGCTTCCGTTTTCTTCACTCGGCGTAGAGAGGCGTACATCATCAGCATATGCTCAGGCGGCCCTGCGATACAGTCAGGACGAGCGTTTTCCTGGGAGGATGAGACGCGGAGAGCGAAGTGTACGCACGGATGTTTGACACGTGTGGAAGCAACAGATTCTCATTTGTGCTGCGGAAGAAAAAGTCTAAATAATTAAAACAGATCGAGTATGTGCAAATCAATGGGCTGATCAAACTGTTCAATTACACCGGTGTAAGTGCACAGGAGACATTAGCTCTGATTTATTCTGATTTACATCTGAGCAATGCATTACACACTAACCATAATCACAACTAATGCTTCAACGGGGGCCATTTTGAAAATACCTCCATAAAGCAGTGAACTGTTTATGGCAGAGATAATCAGGCAAAGTGAGAATGTCTCTGTGCGTATTGTTGTCACACTGAATAACAGCAGCTCCGGCCTGAGCAGAAGCCAGAAAAGAAGCAGTGTGTCGTTTAGGAGCAGATGAGTGAGAGAAAGAGTCTACAGTCTACAGAGTTTACAGTCTACACAGTCTACAGTCTACACAGTCTACAGTCTACAGAGTCTACAGTCTACAGAGTCTACAGTCTAAAGCCTATACAGCCTACACAGTCTATACAGCCTACAGAGTTTACAGTCTACAGAGTCTACAGTCTACAGAGTCTACACAGTCTCCAGCCTACAGAGCCTATACAGCCTACAGAGTCTACAACCTACAGAGTCTACACTCTACAGAGTCTATACAGCCTACATAGTCTACAGCCGACAGAGCCTATACAGCTTACAGTCTGCAACCTACAGAGTCTACACTCTACAGAGTCTACAGTCTACAGAGTCTGCAGCCTACAGAGTCTACAATCTACACAGTCTACATCCTATACAGCCTACACAGTCTACAGCCTACAGAGTCTACACAGAGTCTATACAGCCTATACAGAGTCTACACAGTCTACGCAGTCTACAGTCTACACAGCCTACACAATCTATACAGTATACAGCCTACACAGCCTACACAGTCTACACAGTATGCAGCCTACACAGTCTACACAGTCAATAATCTACAAAGTCTACAGCCTACACAGTCTACAGCCTACAGTCTACAGAGAGCAGGAGGAGGACGCTGTAGTGGCACACAGCAGTAAAGTGCAGCCATCCCTGGCTGGCACACAGGACACCCATTCAGTCGGTGACAGAGTGTCACAGCACATGATTTATGATGGGTAATTATGGTTATGGAGGTGACATCACATCCTAGTGGCTGGCTCCCGCATGTGCCCGTGCTGTGTACATGTGTGTATGTGTGTGTATGTGTGTGTATATGTGTGTATGTGTGTAGATGTGGGTCTGCTTGTGTGTTCCTGACTAATTAGTTATGCTGTCTGGATTCAGCAGCGACTGCCTTTGTTTTTCTACAGAACGGAAGACAAGGCATGTCACAACAACACATCTCACAGCTCCTCCAGACGAGCTCCTCCAGACTGCTCTGCACGTTCACACTTACACACTGTACCGAGCTCGGGCTCACAATGAGAACACCTATAGACCTGCTAAACTGCGTGAGAGAGCGTTAGCGTGTTTGTCTGAATACACCGTTCTTCTGACACAGGACGAGTGACCACGAGAACAAGAGCCCGCCATCGGCGAGGCTGAGAGCTGAGAGCCGGCGTCAGCCTCAGACGTACAATTAGACCTGAGCCTGAACCTAAACACTGCTGACAGGCCCAGACACGCACGGGGGGAACACGAGGAGATTATAACACAATCCCACCTCCCGTACACCTCTGTTCGCTCACGTCAGGCCTAACACACCCATCACGAATTATACTGACAAATCTGCCATCTTTTACGTTTCCCACACACTGCTGCAGAACGTGCTAATAGCTGCTAATCAACTCACTCTGTGTTAGTCCTGGGACCTGGAACAAACATGGAGTCTGCACATGTGCGAGGACAGTGGAGCCGCCTTCATCCTTTACCTTAACTTTTTTAACTACACCTTTCTACTAATTATGGGGAATGGTTTATGTGTCTGTTTACTCAGTTAACAAAGTCCCCTAAACATCCTGAATGTTCCCTGAAGCTAAAAACACTGCAATCTTTAAGAACCCTGTACAAAATGGACTCCAGCCTCTATGTCTGGGGGGTCCCTACATGTTTGTGTGTTTTTATATCTATTTAGTCCAGCACCTCTTATAATAACTTCATAAATCACAGCTAATTGCTAAATCCAAATTTGGCCACAAACACAGCTCCATGTAGCTGTTCTGTTTGGAGTTTACGACTTTGCATATCTTTGTTTTTAGATGAAAAATATCATAATTACTAATAGAACAAAGTTAAAAAGAACAAAATCAACCCCCCGTCGTGAAGGTATCCGCGCATGTTTAGCATAATCTCTTTGCATTTGCACAACACAGTCTGAAAGTTTGCATCTAACAGAGCTGCAGCTCAGGTCGCTACTGTACAGCTCCTCTCTGAAGGTCACAGCGGGACACATGAAAGCAGACCTAATAAGCCAATTTGGAGAAGACAAAATCATAAAAAAAACTCTACAGCAACTGCCAGCGAGTGTCCATAATGAGGGGTATTACAGAGCTTTTGGAGGGATCTGGTCTCACTATTCACTCAGAAGTACAGCCAGAGCCACAGGGTCCTTGTTTGGAAGGGATTTCAAAAGTCCATATTTGAGCTCCTCGCTGCTCACTGTAAAAAACAACAAGTTAAGTCCACTACAATCAGTTGGGGAAAGGGCCTGGCCAGAACAATTACAGGGACACTACCGACGTTTGAGAATATAGAAAGGTTTTAAGATTCTTCGCTTGTCGATTTACTCATTTGCATTAAGAGGTAAGAGCTGTCAGGCTTTTAAAACACACCTTAAACGTCCATTTTACGCTGTTTTCTGATCTGTTCTAATGTCGTTTCCTCGTCGCAAACAGACCTGGAGTTGTGTTTTTTTTCATTCACACATGTTTAACACTCAAACCCTGCAGATTTAGGCTGAGTTCTTCTCTCAAACTGAAAACACTCTGTTCCACTTTGTGATGTCATGTGGTAATACAGGAAGTGCTTCACTGTGTTTTTAAACTCCACACACCTTCACTAGAATCATTTGGATGATTTCAGACCTGGAATTTCCAATCTCTACTGAACTAAAGGTAAAATGTAGCTGTTAATTTGAAAACTAGCGCTTCACGACATCACAAGGTGGAACTGAGCGTTTTGAGCTTTGGAGATGTAGACAGACTAATAATAAAGTGTTACTCAAACATGTGTGAATGAAACAAAACTCCAGGTCTGTTTTTGAGGAGGGAACATGGTTCAAGTTATAATGTTTTTACCTTAAGTTTGTATAATATCGAACCTTTAACATCAGACAGCAACAAACTCATTTGTACACGATACGAACAAAGGCCCAAGAAGCAAAGGGAGGCTTAATGTCTTGATCAATGGCACAACAACAGTGGAAGGAGCAGGTTTACGTTTACCTGTCAAACTACTGTCATCTTTGTTACGATTATAATTCCACTCTACACTTAAAGGTCCTATATTACACAAAACTGACTCTTGTAGCTTTAAGTCATGTTCTAAAGCTGTTCCCTCCTCAAAAACAGACCTGGAGTTGTGTTTTTTCATTCACACATGTTTGAGTAACACTTTATTATTAGTCTGTCTACATCTCCAAAGCTCCAAATGCTCTGTTCCACCTTGTGATGTCATGAAGTGGTAGTTTTCAAGTTAACAGCTCATTTTACCTTTAGTTCAGTAGAGATTGGCAGTTCCAGGACTGAAATCATCCAAACGATTCTAGTGAAGGTGAGTGGAGTTTAAAATCACAGTGAAGCACATAGAGTGTTTTCAGTTTGAGCGTAAATACGCAGAGGGTTTATAATTATAAAACAATTTTTTATAGGGGACAAATCTGTAATATTCTTGCGTAAACTCTACCATTTCATTTTACAGCGCATTAACGCAGCTGTTCAAACAGAAAACACTTGGATTTTTACACAGTGGCTGAACAAAATCATATCTTTTTACTAAGTGACCCTAAAAATATTGCAACAAACGCAGCTGGTTTTGACTTTTAACCCTTGGCTTGAGCCGGGTTGGAAAATTCACAATCTGAACAAAGGCGCTGGTGAATGTTGTTATTTCAGCCGCCGCTGGTCAAACAAAGTGCCCACAGGCTCGTGCACGCGCTCAGTCTGCGGAGGAGAGAGGCGTTTGACTGGGCACATATCCAGACAGTCACCGCCGTATCAGCGCTGGTGAATTACACATGATAATGAAAAGGATCGTCCCAAGTAAACGCTCCATTGTAAAACCAAAACAGCAGTTATTCTGGTCGACGTGAACGAGGGGAGTTGGTCAAACGGCGATGTAGTAAAATGTATAAATAGACACACTGCAGGTCCATTAAAATGCATTGGTCGAAGTATTTAAACTACTTTTGGACACTTCAGTAATGGAAACTCACTGTAACTTAAAGACACAGTATGGAACTTTCTGGAGGTGGCATGTCACCTGCATGACTCCATGGAAATATAAAAATAAAACCATACTTCGGAACATTCTTCATGGAGATTATAGCCAAAGGAACAGCATTTCCATGGAAAGAAGCAGGAGTCAGGTTTGTGGAGATGCAAGCCCCTTCACGGTAAAGTTTTTAATCGCAAGACACACACAAAAAATAAACCTTGCTTTTATTGTAGTTTTGTATTTTTTGGTTAAAAAGTTACACACTGTGGCTTTTTATATGTAAAAATAAAATAAAAATGTATAGTAAAAGTGTCTCAGTTGCACTGGTTTGGTTTATTACATCGAAGTTTGAATTAGATATGAATAAAGTAGAATCATCTGCAAACATTATTGAGGTAAGATCTTGAGATATATAACGTAAGTCGTTTATGTATAATAAAAATAATAAAGGCACCAACATGGACCCCTGAGGGACTCCACACTGTATATCAGCTCTATCAGAATTACAACCATTTATACAAAAGCTATCAAAAGCTTATGATAAGTCCAAAAAACCAACATGGACCCCTGAGGGACTCCACACTGTATATCAGCTCTATCAGAATTACAACCATTTATACAAACAAACTGGGATCAATTACAAACATAATTCTGTAGCCACTTAAAAATTTTATAAATATGGTTTTATGAAAACCATATTTATATACTTTTGTGAGTAGAACTGTATGATTGGCTGTATCAAAAGCTTATGATAAGTCCAAAAAAATACTACAAATAAATGGATTGTTTAATGCAGAGGTTGCCTCATCTAACAAATGAACTAAAACCATGTTGTAAGTTCTGTGACCATATTGATGCTTATAAAGAATTGAATTATTTTTTATCTGAAAGAATAACCTTTTATAAACAACTATACATTTTGCTATAATATAACATTTTGAGATGTAGGCAAAAGTTCATTTTGCAGACCCCACCACGGTCACCCTCTGCTACACGTAGCAGACTTGGCTAAGTGAAACCTGCATCAGATTAGCTCCACTCTCGGTGGTCTCAGTAAAAATAGACAAGCCCGTCGAGTCACTCTAGTTGACTAAGGAAGAAAGCCATAACAAAAACATGGACCACAGAACCTGAACCTGACCACAGAACCTAACGACGTGGTCTCTGCAGATGACAGCTTCTTTTGTTTTTAGTTCACTTCTGTGTCCCATATTCTTTAATCATTTAGACAAACCAACCAATTTAGCTGAAAAGTGGCTACTCCGTCTGCTGTCACGGGTTCAATGCCTGGAGCGTGTGAGGTCTCCTTAAACATCTGAATACTTCACATAATCCAAACTGAAGAATAAAGTCTGCAACATGTGCCCCAATGTAATTAAGAACAGAAATACAAACTTTTCTTCTTTTCTTTATCTTTCTTTATACATAGAGACCCAGTGACAGCACCCAGACTCTCTTTTTCATGGTGCCCTGTTCAAAATACAATACAGACAAAAAACAAACAAAACAAATAAGTATATAAGTCCATTTAAAACATTCAAAACAGGAGCAGGTGGGATAATAATGTTTATCACCAAATTATTAAAGTGCATTAGTGGCACCGATCTGTCCAGTTTTACATGTCCTTCAAATGTGTTCCATTTTTGGGAAGCAAAATAACCAAAACCTTTTTGTCCCATTTCAGTTCTAGTGCGGCCAGTTTTTAGACGGAGACAATCATGAGATCTTGGATTAAAAGTTCCTGTATCAAAGTTCAATAAACAAGTGAGATATTGAGTCAGTCTGTCGTCGTCAGCCCTTATAAATACATTTTATAAATACATTTTATACAGTGTTGTTCTTTTCTGACATCACAAATGAGTCAAGGATCAATTGTCATGTATCATAGATCAGATCTTAGAGAGAAAAAGAGGTTTATGGCAAAATGGATTTAGAACCCAAAATGTAAAAAACAAAAAAAAAAAAAAGTATAAAATGTTTCTGCAGTTATTAATAAATACGCAAAACCAGTAAAACCAATGTTTGGTTTGAACATGTTAACTTCAGAGGGGACGGTCGTACCTCACTGAGAACACACAGTCTTGTCTCTCGGAAGCTAAGCAGGTGTGAAAATTACCCTATATCATGTTTATTGGCACTGTCCCCACCAAATAAACCATAGGCTCAAGTCATGCTCATTATTTACAAATAAATCCTGCATAAACTCCATATTTAAAAAAGCTGACTAATTATGTTCGTCTTTAAGCTCAAAATGTTGCCTCAGGGGTAAAACAGCTGGGAGCAGTTTCAGGTTAAGGACACAATGACACATTTTTCACTCTATATGCTTAGGTAAAGTGATGCTATTTTTAGTCCTATGCGTGTGTGTGTGTGCGTGTGCGTGTGTGTGTGTGTGTGTGTGTGTGTGTGTGCCTTCTGTCTGCTTGTTCTACTGAAAAAGAGATTAGACAGATTATCTATGCTGCGACTAACACCAAAACCTGCCGGGATTGTAAACCAGGCGTCGTCCCGAATACCTCAGTAGTCCACCATCACATCTGAGAACGTCTCTTAAGTCACGCAGGAGGATTTTGGCTGTGAAGAAGTTGGCTCTCGGCTCCCGGCTCTCGGCTCCCGCAGTATTCTCAGGTTTAATAATCAAAAGACATCTTCGCAGCTTCTATTCCTGTCGGGATGGGAGCTAAGCCCGGTGGTGTTGGCTCACAGTAGGAGGCCCACGGAAAGGAAAGGACAAGAGAGATTGTGATCAAGTCCCCCCAACACAGAGGGCGCTGTCTTCTCTACCAGACAGAGATGGGTTTCTGTAGTTTTACACGATTCAAGTTTTAATTCTGTTTTTTGTTTGGGCTTTTTGAAGTAAATCCGGGCGTGTTGCACTAGTTCCTACATCATGGATTTGCTAATCTGCTTAACAATTTTGAAATTTTTAGCCAAAATTTTGGTCAAAGCATTTTTTTTTCACCTCATGTGCAGTAGTGGAACGTAACAAAGTAAAAATAGTGAAGTACTGCACTTAAATAAAAATTTTATGTTTCTGTACTTTACTTAAGTACTTTTACAATGGATACTTTTTTACTTTCACTCACTGCACTTGAGAGCAGTATCTGTACTTTCTACTCCACTACATTTTTGAACAGGACTGAAAAGTAAAAGTATTTTTTATTATTGTTTGAGACCTGCTGAAAAGGCTGAGGGTTTATTGTTAACATGTTCATAATTTGAGCAAACAAAAATGTACAGCTAGCAAAAAAAAATCTATTAAATTGTTTCTGTTGAAGAAAAATCACTATATTTGAAGCTATATTAGACCTCAAATACTTTACTTTTTACTCTTTAAAATGGCTAGTTTTACTATTTTTACTTCTTTTACTTTTACTTGAGTATCTTTCTGCTCCGTTATCTGCACTTTTACTTAAGCAACAAAATCTAGCTCTTCTTCCAGCGTTGCTCATGTGTCATTGAACCCAACACAGCCGCCATCTTGGATTAATCCTTCAGACCTCATTAAACTTCCATAACTCCAGGTGTGTTTTTGAGCTGCAAACATCATTATAGTCCATTTAACCTTTGGCTCCTGTGCAGCAGCTGAGGCCCGTAGACGCAAACATACGATTAATTCACGTACTTCGCTTTCACAATTCCTTGAAAGCATCATGTCACCTTTATACCATCTTCAGGAATCAAAACAACCCTTCGGCACCTCCGCCGCCAGCTCAGGTGTTACCGACAGCCTTCAGAGCGCCTCCGCTCCTGGGCCCCTATGGAGTTTGTAATCCTACCGCTGGAACTGCTTTGCATATCCTCCCTATTAGAAGGTATCTTTCACACCTCCCCGCTCCCCCCCTAATTGCTACCTATATGTGAGTTTATCTGTTTCGAGGTGTTACATACGACCAGTCAGCTCCAACTAGCAGCCGACTGAGGAATCAAAAACCCACCACATCCTCGGAATATCAATGGTATGATGCAAGAGTCGTTCTTTTGTACCTGTAGCTCTTGTTCTCTCCCACCCCGGTGATGGGAGAGCTACATTGGAAGCGTGAAAAAGATAAAAAAAAACTTGCAAAGATCGAAAGCTTTTCTTGAGAGAACAGAGCCAGTTATGTGGCTCAGCGTGGCTACCGGGGATCTGCAGCTGTCTATAGTCTTACAAAACAGCAGGTACCAATCTCCCAGCTCAAATGACATGAAATGTATGAGACCGCACCGCTATGAATGGGTTTCTGGAGGATTCAAACTAAATCTCAAAGATATTGTTCAGTGCGTTGGGCTCCACATCTATAAAATAAAGGATTGTGTTTTTTGTGTGTGTTGGGGTAACAATGCAGCTATACGACTGCGACGGCTCCAGCTAACACATTTTGAAGTGCGATATTTTGCTGAAGTAAATATAGATGATAAACGATAATATTTAAACCAAACTATGAAGGAGAATTATCAACACAAAGTACGTGAAATGTACAATGTTGTTAAAAATAAATAAATAACAGAACACAACACGTAAGTAGTGAGTTTGTCTATAATGAGTCATAAAAGTTCATAACTCAACCTTCTACAGCTCAAATCTCATTGTTGAACAGAGAAAAAACTAAAAAGTTCACACTAGTGCAAAGAAAAAGTACCACCATAAATATCAATGTTCCATCTCTCATGTACTGAACGACAAGTGGATATATAGTAATAGTATAGTTATATTTAGTATAATCATTCAGGCCCCTAATGGGTGCTCACGCCTATTAGCATATGGGCTAAATACAATAGGGGCTAACCAGTGCGCTAATAGTCAGTATGCTAACAGCCAGTCTGCTAATAGGTGAGCGCACCCATTAGGGGCCTGAACTATTATGCTAAATATGACTCAAAGTTCAATAGACCGAGCCAACAAACAGAAAGTGGTGTGTTAGCATCAGCGTAGTTAGCTCCTCCCTTCAGACAGATATAAGGAAGATATAAGGAAGGAAGAAGTGGCTTGGATGAGCAGCCAAACGTCTTCACTCTAAAACTTTTGTCCAGTTGCAGATTTGAATTTTTTACTTTTACTTTGGATCAGACCTGGACGACCGAGGGACACACAGACATAAGTCGATGTGGTGATTATCGTGACCAAGCTACAGTTGTGTCTTGGTAAGAGAGTCCTATATTTTGAGCAATACAGCAACATTAGGATGCAAAATGAGAAAAAGACTGAATTAGTATAAAAGGGACCTGGGAGTTTGACAGTTGGAGATGGTAAAGCTCTCACTGGCAAAATGTTGACTCAAGACTCTTTCTCGCCTTTCCACAGATCTGACTGTAACTTGGCCTTGTGGCGTCACCATCTTCTCTCCATGGAGACAAGTTTCATGCCATACTTTGTTCCTTAGTGCACCTTTAACTCTTTCTTTTCACAAAGCATTTTATCTACTTCCAAGAGTTCAGGGTTTTCCTTTGTGGGTTTTCTTGAATATTTAGGTTCTAGACTGAGATTTCTCTGTACTTTTTATACAGATTGATATCAGTCTGGTCTCCACGTCCTCTGTTGCGTCTCAAGTCTGGTCAAACGTGATTGTCCAATCAGATCTGTTTATTTCAGTGACACGTGAAACGAAGGAGCCCATTGGTCACCTATGATTTACAAATAAAATCACATTTCTCTCACCTCAGATTAACAGAGTTTAGGCTTCGCTCAGTGATTCTGCAAAAATCCACCATGTTTTTCAGCCCCTGTGAGATTTTTTTTCTGATGTGGATGGACCATGCCTGCCCCTGATTGGCTAATCCACCTGTCAATCACGCTCATCTGAAAACAGGGAGACCCATATCTTCGTAAAGTATTAAAAAAAGTGTGTGTTCTGAATCACAGGCAAGTTTTATGCAAGATGCTTTTGGAGTTTCAGTTTGCTAATCCATTATTGGAACACGGGAACTAAAAGATATTTGCCATATTTCCTCTGTTTTCTGTTTTTTTAATTTAAAAAACCTAAAATCTTGTGTATGTAATATCTGTCTGTATCTCTCTCTGTCTTTGTCACTGCCTTATTAACTCCATGACACATTTTCTGATTCTCTGCCAGTATATTTCTGTGCATAAACTTACTCCAATATCTCCGTGCCCTGAGCTCCGCCTTTGCCCCGAGCTCACCGTTGGTCCGTTTCCAGCTGACGGAACCTTCACGTGTAATTTTAGCTCGTTGAACTTGTGTAGATTCCTGATAATTACAAGAAAATTAACACAGCGACGCGTTTGCCCGGGAACGTTAACAGCCAAATCTGCCTCCAATTATTTACGACTGAGCCGATAGTTGTGATGAGACACACGGGTACGGCGGCTGCGGCGGGGAACGGGCTGCATCTGCTCCACAGACTAGTTCAGGTGTTATTCACAGATAAAAGTGTGTAACGAGTGTGTACAACAGGATCTGGGAAGTTTCATATTTGCTCAGTCTACGTTCAACTGAATAAACAGCTCAAACATTATAAATATTGGGATTGTGTAAGTTAAATATACATGATTTGTGTAACAGTGATAACAGTGTAGTACAGTAATCAGCTGTGCTCACAGACTGTGTAAAGAAGTGACTGAGTGAGCGTGACGTCGCCACAGCGTTCGGCTCCAGATGAAGCTCGTCGAGGCCGGAGCAGATACAGGGGACGATTTGGAGCCGAGTTCCACGTTTGGAATTCTGACCTCGAGTATCATAGCAACCAAAGAGCCAATCCGGAGCGAGGCTGTTGAAGGTAACGCCCCTTCCAGGATCACGTAGAGCGGGTTAATACGAACATTTAAGACCAAAATGACGAGTCTGACAGCAGCAGTTACAGAGAGAGGGGACACGGTTTATACAGAGAAACTGAATTGGAGCCAGAGTCGATGGAGCCGGAAGCGCGCCCATGATCACTTCCTGTCTGGAACGCGGCGGCTAGCGGGTTAGCTACTGTATGTCCATTTATATAAACAGTCCATGGATCAGATACGTTGTTTTGTAGGAGCCTGTCGTATTGGTGCGTTTCAGATTCTAGAATGTGATGATGTCATACTCCCAGACGGGGGCCAGAGCCGGTTTAACACATCGATGACCCTGCGTCGCCACTGTCGTCCCTCTAAAGTCACAAATGTTGAACCTGGTCATTTCTAGTAGTGACTGGCCCCAAGAACTCACTGCATTACGACACAAATCTGCATTTTAATAACGTCAATTTGAGCCGCCTCCATCTGCGTTAAATACGATCGGCCTGGAGAACGTGGTGATGTCGTCTGAAACGCGGCGGTAAAGGCCTTGCAGTTGTAGTAGCGTCAGATTAAAGAGGACGTATAAAGAAAAATCAACTTCAGTGAGTTTGTGGTTATATCTGTGTTCCCTGGACGACATCTGAAGCTGACTCAAACTTTTTCGTAATAAAACTTTTATTCAAGTATTGATAGCTCCATTTGCAGTTTTACAAGTCGCAGTTTGATTGCATTTTCACCCTTTTAAACTCCGCACCTCCCAACTTTTTTCCCCCGAACATTTTGATATGCACATACAAAGCCAAAAAAAAGTGAATGTGGCGCACTTTGGGCAGCTTAAGTTGTATTAAAATGTGCTGTATAATTAAAATTGAACTGACAAAACACACAAACATAAACAGAAAGAGTGAAATCAGTTAGAAATTAGCTCATTCAAAGTTACGTTTCAGTTGATTCGTGCATGTTTGAGTAATCCTGTGCTGTCCTGCATTTGAGGTTTGAGTGCTCAGAAAATTTCAGTTTTATCCGACCCCCTGTCCCCGCCCACTGCTCTGGACTCGCGTTCAGTTATTCAAACTGACTCTGGTCAT
The DNA here is from genome assembly GCA_000787095.1 of Periophthalmodon schlosseri. NCBI lineage: Eukaryota > Metazoa > Chordata > Actinopteri > Gobiiformes > Gobiidae > Periophthalmodon > Periophthalmodon schlosseri. The sequence goes on from KN473029.1 coordinate 21,509, forward strand.
ATATGTAGAGATTTTAAATGTCCTGAAACGTTTTGTCAACAATAAAAACAAGTGAATAAAAATCTGCTGCTCTCTGCTGTGAAATGCCGCTATAAAGAGGCCAGTTCTGCAGTTTGGACCAAGAATTCAATGGACCCGTTTCTATTATTTAGTCATTCTGGATCTGTGAACCGGTTTAAACGGCCCATATGACTTTATTTTGATCTGTTCTAATGCTGTTTCCTCCTCAAAAACAGACCTGGAGTTGTGTTTTGTTTCATTCACACATGTTTAACACACAAACCCTGCAGATTTAGACTCAGTTCTTGTCTCAAACGGAAAAAAAACACTCTGTTCCACCTTGTGATGTCATCATGTGGTAATAAAGGAAGTGCTAAAATGTGTTTTTAAACTCCACACACCTTCACTAGAATCATTTGGATCATTTCAGACGTGGAATTGCCGATCTCTACTGAACTAAAGGTAAAAGGAGCTGTTAACTTGAAAACTACCACTTCATGACATCACAAGGTGGAACAGAGCGTTTTGAGCTTTGGAGATGTAGACAGACTAATAATAAAGTGTTACTCAAACATGTGTGAATGAAACAAAACACAACTCCAGGCCTGTTTTTGAGGAGGAAACAACATTAGAACATGACTCAAAGCTCAGTAGAGTCAGTTTTGTGCAATATAGGACCTTTAATGATAAATATCTGAAAAAGCATGAGTCACAGTTGTACAGTGAATAAATCTGTTGTTATATCAGTTTTACTAATGGCTCAACATGAGTCATTTTTCCACACGTTTACTGAAAGTGACACTGGCATTTGTTTTTGAGCTTGATTTGACCCAGAGGTGAAAAAAACATGGAGTAATTTGAGTAAATGTGATGATTGGGACTTAGCCCGACTGCACCATCTGCTCTGCTGTCCTGACCTATGACCCCTCGGTGACCCCCGGCGTGACACCAGATCATCTCATATGTCTGGATGGACTCTCCGCCTCATCCGACTTAACCAGTATAGATTTATGTCCATTTGTGGATTACTAAGCATTTATCATATACAAATATATAGGAACAATAGGCCTTTTATTTATACTTTTTATTTCAAACTCGATACGTGATGATGATTTGATGCGATTGTGATAAAAAACATTATTTGCAAATCATTTAAAGACAACGGATTGTAATTTTCAATGCAAAATACAATTAGCTTCTTTACTGTTAGCATGTTGTCTTGTGCTGGTTAAGACCATAAACATATTCAGAAAAGATCATATTTTTTTCACTATTTTTGTCATTTTTTTCCACTACTGATACTTGTTCTGAGTGTTTTTTTGGTTAGAATCATCATCATAGCCTGTATATACAAAATGGACATAGCTAACCCGCTAGCCCTCACGTTCCAAACAGGAAGTGATCACTTCCGGCTCCATCGACTCTGGCTCTAATTCACTTTACGTTAGAAAACTGTGTCCTCTCTCTGTACCTGCTGCTGTCAGGACTCGTCATTTGGTCTTAAATGTTCGTATTAACCCTCTACATGATCCTGGGGTTTTTATTTCACTTTTGTGTCTGTAAATCAAGAACATTAACAACAGACGAATCAGGCGCCTTCTTTCCCTGAGGTCGCTCCCGTTAGCGTTAGCAACAGGTTTGATTGACAGTGTTGCTAAACTTCCGTTCCCTGTTAAACCAGCGTTTTTTGTTTTTTTTTACCTTTTGCCACGTTTTTCTTGATTTTACTAAAATTTTGCAAGTCAAAGCGTCCACAAACATTTTCCTTTTCTTCTAATATTTTAAGTGCTCACGTTTTCTTGCGTGACTCAGCAGCAGCAGCGTCGCATGTTCTTGGCCTTATAAAACCCACAAACTGCACACATAGCCTCGTATGACACGACCTTTCGAGTCCATCCTTTTGTGTTTACATCGCTCTTAAACGCACAAATGACCCGCCCCGCTGGCTTTAATCGCACAGATCCACGTGTGCTCCCCGCTCCCCTCACGGACCCGCGCCCGGGGCCCGCATCACGATCTCTGCCCGATGAGACGGAGGTGATTTGGGCTTTGTGACGGTGACAATGACCCTGTCCAAATTGAGGCTGGTAAAACGGCGGCATGTGGGTCATGAGTCTGAGCGGCTCCGCGTGAGCCCTGCTTTTCTGTGTCATCGGTGACACGGGCCAATTTGGACACGTCTTACACAACGCAGTTTAGTCAGTGTTCCATTTAGCGGAGCCCGGCGTCCTCTGTCACATAAGAAGCTCCGCTCACGAACCTAACGCGTTACCACGGCGACAGGGATACTGTACGGATCACGACGCCGTACGGGGATATACGCGACACAAACATACACGTCTTTGGAACGTCAGAGCGAGGAGAACCTGAGCTGGTCTGAAAAGAAACAAGCAAAATGTGTTGGAATGAAATAGTAAAGGTTCATATGGCACTGTTTTCTGATCTGTT
>KN473030.1:5486-16080 GCA_000787095.1 Periophthalmodon schlosseri
TGAACCAGGGACTGAACCAGGGACTGAACCAGGGACTGAACCAGGACTGGACTTGGGCTTGGGCTTGTTCCATGTTGTGACACTATGGCCTCATACTTCCTCTGAACATTTCTATTTACATCCTCTGGAAAAACACAACACAAAAACATCTGTTCTTTATAATCCAGAGTTCAAACCCTATTCTAACTCCTGGTCTAGGCCTGGTCTAGGCCTGGTCTAGGCCTGGTCTAGTCCTGGTCTAGTCCTGGTCTAGTCCTAGTCTAGTCCTAGTCTAGTCCTGGTCTAGTCCTGGTCTAGTCCTGGTCTAGTCCTGGTCTAGTCTTGTTTAGTCTCTGGGTTATTTGTTGTTTAGTCCAAATATAGTCCTGGTCTAGTCCCTGGCTTGGTCCAAGTACAGTCCTGGTTTAATCCCTGTATTTGTCCTGGTTTAGTCCCTGGGTTAGACCCTGGTTTAGTCCCTGCTTTAGTTCTGGTTTAGTCCTGCTATAGTCCCTGCTTTAGTCCCTGCTTTAGTCCTACTTTAGTCCTGAATAAGTCTGAGGATTTTACAACATTCCAAACTTGTTATTAAAATATTGTGTTGTTATTTGATCCTGCCTAAAAACTATAACATTTAAAAAATGTAAAACTTTGTTGACATTTTGCACCAGTTGTTAGTCTGCTCCTTCAGTTGTTGTTCCAGCGATTAGCCAGGGTCAGATAATGAGCTTTAGTTTCCACTGAGTGTGAGAAGAGGATGTCTCTGTTTGTTTGACTTTCAGATAAAACTAGACTCAGATCTTTCAAAACAAAACTACAGACATGGACCTTTCACAATAAAACTACAGACATGGACCTTTCACAATAAAACTACAGACATGGACCTTTAAAAATAAAACTCTACTCTCTGATCCTCCAAAATAAAAAGATAAAACTAAAGACATATATTCAGCCACACATCTTTTCAAAATAAAATACTAATCTCTGTTCTTTCAAAATAAGAATTGATAGCTTAGGGTATTACAGGTCTGAATAATCTTTTTTACACAACAGGTAATAAGTGTTTGCTCCCCAACCAAAAGGTCCCAGGATCCAATCTCTCATCGCTGTTGTGTCCCTGAGCAAGACACTTTTACCTACTTTAACTCACCTACACCAGTCATGGTAATGGAAGGACATTATAAAAATACAACGGCAAACTCTAATCACCCTGAGACTTGTTCAGATGTGGTCCAGTCCTGGTCCAGTCCTGGTTCAGTCTTGGTTCAGTCCTGCTGTAGTCCTGGTCCAGTCCTGGTCCAGTCCTGGTCCAGTCCTGGTCCAGTTCTGGTGCAGTCCTGGTCCAGTCCTGGTGCAGTCCTGGTTCAGTCCTGGTCTAGGTCTAGAATCTTGGGGGTGTGAGTCTCTGAGGAGGTCTTTATCTCAAACCAGTGATGGAGTGAGACATAACTGACATTCCACACATTCTACACTCAATCGGACAGGTACAACCAGAACTGAACCAGGACTAAACCGGGGACTAGACCAGGTACAACGAGAGCTGAACCAGGACTAAACCAGGGACCAGACCTGGTACAACACCAGGTACAACCAGAACTGAACCAGGACTTAACCGGGGACTAGACCAGGTACAACCTGAACTGAACCAGGACTAAACTAGGGACCAGACGCGTACAACACCAGGTACAACCAGAACTGGACCAGGACTAAACCAGAAGTAAAGTAGTAGTTGTAGTAACTGTAACTGTAGTAACTAGCCTGAGCAGTATACAGTTTGAGGGTGTAGTGGCAGTAGCAGTAGTAACAGTAGTAGTATACTGAGCAGTGTGCAGTTTGAGGGCATAGTGGCAGAAGTGGTAGTAGTAACAGTAGTAGTAATGGTAGTACTGTGAGCTGTATACAGTTTGAGGGCGTAGTTTCTGGTCTTTGTGTGTGACCTACATCAGTTGGAGCAGAAGTAACCTCAGAAGAATCGGGTCTAAATGTGTCAATTCAATTCTGCTCCTCAGAGGCTGGACCAGGGAGCCTTCTCTAGGCTGTTGGTCAGTGCATTTTAACATGAAAATAGAATGACTTTGTCTGAACTCTCCAAAATGCTCCAAACCACATGCTTTTCCTGACAGGACTGGCCATAGACTTCTGCATTAATACTTAAAGGGCTTTGTATTCGTTTTTACATAGCATTGTGCGGTGATTTGATTATGAGTCAATCCAAAAATCATTAATTTCACATCCCACTGTGTCATATTGGCACTTGTTCTGGTGCCTCCTGAACTGTTTGAGTAAAGTGACTTCATATGATTTTTATCCTCCTTGAGTTCTTGTTTTAGTCCTAAAGAATGAGTCATCAGTGTCAGTGTCTCTGAAAATCTCCTGCTCTGTACCTGATCTGGATTTGGTGTGTACTTGTTACATAAGGGCTTTAGCTGCAGGAGGTCTGAGCCATGGTTCAATATAGATACACTGTACTGTCACTGCTACTAGTCCTGGTTTAGGCTTGGTTTGGTCCTAGTTTGGTCCTGCTTTAGTCCCTGCTTTAGTCCTGCATTAGTCTTGGTTTAGTCCCTGCTTTAGTCCCCACTTTAGTCCCGTTTTAGTCTGACTTTAGTCCCTGCTGTAGTCCCTGCTGTAGTCCCTGCTGTAGTCCCTGCGTTAGTCCCTGCTTTAGTCCCTGCTTTAGTCCCTGCTTTAGTCCCTGCTTTAGTCCCTGCTTTAGTCCCTGCTTTAGTCCCTGCTTTAGTCCCTGCTTTAGTCCTTGCTTTAGTCCGGTTGAGTCCCAGTTTAGTCCTGGTTGAGTCCTGGTTTAGTCCTGGTTGAGTCCTGCTCAACCAGGACCTCGTGTCTGACACCAGTAACAGTATAAAGTTAAATAGACCGTGAAGTGTTAATGACCCTTGAAGCCCTTTGTGACCTCAAAACGTAAACACACACATGTGCACGCCCCTCACACATGTGCACGCCCCTCACACATGTGCACGCCCCTCACACATGTGCACGCCCCTCACACACGTGTACGCCCTTCACACACAGAGGAGAGTGCAAATGTCTGGGTCAGAGGTCAAACAGTGGAAATATAAACTGCTAACGATCTGCTCTGTCTGAAGTATAGGGCTGCAAGATTAATTGCAAACAAATCAAAACCCTGACCTGGTTTATGGTGAATATCTCTATCCACATGAAACAAAAACTGGCACCAAGTTCAGCGTCTTCTCTTTCTGTATAAATAAACAAAATTCTAATGATTTTTTTCACAATAGCGTCAGAAAGTGGTGCCATTATTCAACCCCAAAGGTGTGAGTCGTGAGGTGTTTTCAAAAGGACTTTAAGACATAAGATTAATGACAAGTTTATGGTAGGGTTGTCAAAAGTATCACAAATCAGATACTAATCAATACTAAAACTAGTATCAAAACTAGATACTCATTTGAGCAGGTATCGATACTAAAGTCCAAGTCACAGCACAGAAATGAACCTTTCCTGAATAGCTTTAGAATGATCTTGAGCTGTATCAGAACAAGTATAAGACACATAGTCTAGTATACGCCCATGGACCACTATGGAACCTACCTGGACACTGAGGGATTACACAGATATAAGACCACATGGGGATATAAAACAAAGTACCATTTTTTACCATGTTGAAAATCACATTCTATTGTCTAAAAGTGTTTTTTATTATCATCGTGGTATTGGAATTGGTATTGAGTATCGAGTCTATTCCTTAGTATCGAAATCAAGTTTGACATTTTAGTATCGTAACAACACAAGTTTGTGGAGCCAATCCCAAACAAATAATGATAAGGTTAAACATTTGTGGATCATAAGTTTGGAGAGTTCTTGTTTGATGATGTCTTCTCTGCTGTTGTGCTGTTGTGTTGCAGTGGAGGTATTTCTATGGGGTAAATGGGGGTAGAGTATGGGACATTTTATAATGGGGGTACATTGGGGGTTGGGTCTCTCATGCATCTCATATTTAGGTCACTCATCTCCTCCTCCATCAGCAGCATTCCTTCACTCGCGCCATCACAGCTCAGATCTGACACTTCCTCTTTGTTAAAACAGACGCTCCAAATATCAAACAAAATTATGCAAATATCAAACTGTCCCACTTTTATGACATCACACTCAACAGGCCTCTGATTGGCTCAAACACAACATAAATGGAAAATAAACATGAAATAAAATCTGTCTTGGTTTAGCCCTAGTTTAGTCCTGATTTAGTCCTGGTTCCGCCCGTTTATCCCCGGTTTAGTCCCTGTTTAGCCCTTTGTTCAGCCCTTGTCCAGCCCTTGTTCCGCCCTGGTTTAGTCCTGGTTTAGTCCCGGTTCATCCCTGGTTCATCCCTGCTTTAGTCCTGCTTTAGTCCTGCTTTAGTTCTGCTTTAGTTCTGCTTTAGTCCCGGTCTACTCCCGGTCTACTCCCGGTCTACTCCCGGTCTACTCCCGGTCTACTCCCGGTCTACTCCCGGTCTACTCCCGGTCTACTCCCGGTCTACTCCCGGTCTACTCCCGGTCTACTCCCGGTCTACTCCCGGTCTACTCCCGGTCTACTCCCGGTCTACTCCCGGTCTACCTCCCGGTCCCTCCCGGTCCACTCCCGGTCCACTCCCGGTCCACTCCCGGTCCACTCCCGGTCTAGTCCCGGTCTAGTCCCGGTCTAGTCCCGGTCTAGCCTTGGTCTAGCCCTAGTTTAGTGCTGGTTCAGTTCTTTAATAATGAATAGGGTGAAAGCTCTCAGTCCTCCTGCCCCACTGCCCTATTTCCCCTATGTACATCTCACACATACTGTAAGTGTAACCGTAACCGTAACTGTAACTCTCTGTAACTGCGCAACTTTGATAAATGTATCTTGTATGCATGTATGACCATCATACAGCCTGAGGAGGGATGTGCAGGGAGGGCATCTGGCATAAAACTGTCAGATGACTGCAGAGAAGATGACCTTTTGATTTTGCATTTTGAAACCTTCTGATAGTTTTAACCTCATATTTTATCTGCTGTCGGACTTTGAAGAATGTGAAAAGCAGATTTTATTGAAAATTCAGATTAAACCAGAGAAAACAGGAAGCAGCTGCGACAACTTCCTGTCAGCAACAAAACTGAAGTGTTTAAGTCAAACAGAAGGGTAGTGTTACAGAGAAAGGAGGAGAGGAGGAGAGAGATGGGGGGACAGAAAGAGGGTGGAGAGAACAGAGGAGAGGAGGGGAGAAGGAGAGAGGGGGAAGGAATGGGGAAGGAGAGCAGAGAGGAGAGGGGGAGGAGAGTCAGAAAGAGTGAGTAGGGGGACGAGATAACAGGAGAGATGAGGAGTAGGGAAGGAGAGGAGAGAGGGAGGAGAGACTGAAAGAGAGAGACAGAAAGAGAGAGGGGAGAGGGGGATGACAGAACAGAGGAGAGATGAGGAGTGGGGGAGGAGAGGAAGAGAGGGGGAGGAGATAACAGGAGAGGAGGAGATGAGACAGGAGGAGAGGGGGAAAGAACAGAGGGTAGGAGTGGAGGAGAAACTAGAGTGTTTAAGTCAAACAGAGGACTAGTGTTACAGAGAGAGAGGAGGGGGAGACTAGAGTGTTTAAGTTAAACAGAAGGCTAGTGATATGGGGGGGAGACGAGGAGAGGAGAAAAATGGAGGAGAGGGGGAGGTACAGTTTAAGTCAAACATAAGACTATAGTGTTATAGAGGAGTTATGTAGGAGAGAGAGAAGGGAGAGGAGAGGATTAGTAGAGATAGACAACCAAGAGGAGGAGAGAGGGAGGGCTAGAAGAGAAAGAAAGAAGGAGAGAAAGGATTAGTATCAGAGAGGAGAAAGGAGATGGAGAACTGAGAGGAGGAGAGAGAGGAGGGAAGAAGAGAGAGAGATGGGAAGAGGAGAGAGATAGAGAGGGAGGGAGAGAGAGGAGAGGGTAATTGACTCAAATGTGTGACGTCAGAGTGACAACAGAAAGAATGTAAAGAGGCATGAGAAGAATGTGACTACACCTGTGTTTAAATACACCTGTGTTTAAGTATGACCTGTAGTACCACGGCACAGACCACTCACCTGCTCTCACCTGTTACATCACACACCTGAGTAACACAGGACCTGTACAGCTGGGTTTCAGATGACATCACCACATTCTACAGGACAATCATATTTAATGCAGATTTGTGTTGTAATACAGTGAGTTGTTGGGTCTAGTCACTAATAGAAATGATCAGGTTCAACATTTGTGAATTTACCTTTTGGATATTTCACGGTAAAGTACAATGTAATCAATAGGGAAAACTGTGTCTGTTCCATCTGGGAGTATGATATCATCACATTCTACAATCTGTACACCACCAATACCTGCACCTGGTCACCTGTGTGGGCGGAGTCACACTTACACCTGAGACACTTCATACCTGTGTCTCTGATGGGACAAACACATTCTGCACATTCTCCTCTGGAACCTGTGTTTAAGTCTACTGCACTTCCTGAATAAAATCACCATGAAACCGTTTAATGTAGTTGTATTTGTCTTGTGTTCCAGATGTGTTTGTGAACAGTCTGATATTTGAACATTCTCATAATGAAACAGTTTAATGTAGTTGTATTTGTCTTGTGTTTCAGATGCGTTTGTGAACAGTCAGGAGTGGACTCTGAGCAGATCTGTGCCCGAGCTCAAAGTGGTGAGTCTCTAATATCACACTTTACATTTGGGAATTATTTAAAATTTAAAATAATTTTTTTTTAAAGTTTGTGGTGCATTTTGACAAGCACCATTTTAATGTAATGCGCTCTAGAGCTGTCACCATATCGAACTTTACTTCTCATTATTGTGAGAAGAAATTTCAGTTACTCAAGATTAGATTTATTTTATATGTAAATGACTCTGTGTGCTGGAGGGATTGTGGGTAATGTACTTTATTGTTGTGCATTCCCAGGGGATTGTGGGTAATCTGGCAAGTGGGAAATCAGCGCTGGTCCACAGATACCTGACTGGAACTTATGTCCAAGAGGAGTCTCCAGAAGGTAAGACCAGGACTTGGACTAGACCTGGACTAGACCTGGACTAGACCTGGACTAGACCTGGACTAGACCTGGACTAGACCTGGACTAGGCCTGAACTAGGCCTGAACTAAACCTGGACAAAAACTGGACTAGACCAGGAACTAGACCAGGAACTAGACCAGGAACTAGACCAGGAACTAGACCAGGAACTAGACCAGGACTGGACCAGGACTTGAGCGGCTCTGACCCACTTCTTCATTAGTGCCATGTTTAATTCAGATCTGTGTGTTGCAGAAATATGGATTATATAAAATTCATGAACCACAAAGACTGAAATCTGTGCGTTTAGAAAAGCTCTCACCAAAACCAAAACTTGTACTAAGCCTGGTTTAGTCCCTGCTGTAATCCTGGTTTAGTCCACATTCAGACGCTTCTTTAGACCGTGGTTTAGTCCTGCTTAGCCCTTTGTTTAAATCACGACTAAATTTGGTCTAAAAAGGCTCTAGACACATTTCACTCCTACTTTAGTCCTACTTAGACCAGGGACTAGACCAGGGACTAGACCAGGGACTAGACCAGGGACTAGACCAGGGACTAGACTAGGGACTAGACTAGGGACTAGACCAGGGACTAGACCAGGGACTAGACCAGGGACTAGACCAGGGACTAGACCAGGACTGTAGTAGAAACCCCAGGGGACCCCATTAGAGCAGAAGTCAGAGTCTCATTCCTGACCCACATCCAAGCCCAGATCCGGTCCCAGAATAGTCCGGCTCCGGGTTTTCTGTGGTTTTTGTGGACCACATGTATTTATACTCTTTCTGTGGGAATCTACCGTACTCTACATTTTACTACAGGGACTGGAACAAGGACCAGGACTGAACCGGGACTGAACCGGGACTGAAGCAGGTCTAAACAGGGACTATAACGAAACTAGGGTCTAAACTAGGGTCTAAACTAGGGTCTAAACTAGGGTCTAAACTAAGGACTAAACTAGGGACTAAACTAGAAACTAAACTAGGGACTAAACCAGGACTAGACCAGGGACTAGCTCTCTGTCAAGCCTTCAGTGTGTGTTTGGTGCATGTTATGATAAATGAAGTATATTTTACAGGTTTAAAGCCTTTCTCTCTAAATCTAAATGCTTTTACTCTGTGTGATGTAGTGCATGTACTCTTATGATAATATAATGCATATCTAAATGCCCTCTGAGTGTGTGTGTGTGTGTGTGTGTTTGTGTGTGTGTGTGTGTGTGTTTGTGCGTGTTTGTGTGTGTGTGTGTGGTGCATGCTCTAACTGATCTGCTTTCTGCTCTTTGCTTCTGTGTTTGATTCTACTGATCTAAAGCTGACAGTGACGCAGGTAACTCGCTTTGACAAACTATTTCACCAAACTTTTACCAAAAAATCACCAAAAAGCCTAATTCACCTGGTTTCACTTCGAGAGCTGAGAACCTAAAGAACTCAATCAATCTCAAACATCATTTCACAGACTAAATATTTCACAAATTCTCACAGTTAAACAAACATATTCATGAAATAGAGACAGTGTAATCCTTCATTCGTCCTGGAGTGGTTCAGTGTAGAGGTTTCAGCTGTTGTCAGGACGTTTCAGCTCCATCCAGAATCCATTTTACATTTGATGGCACTGGTTTGAAACATTATTCCTGAGAACAGGACCTGACCTGACATCCCAATATACAATTTTCTGAGCCAAACGACATATTTATTTTATTTTGAATTTTGATTCATGTGCCATTGAAAAAAGTACAAGGTATTATTATTAAATTGTTATTGGACAAACTCATCTGGTCCCTTTTATAAAACTGACAGAACAGTTTTAAATCCTTGTGATTCTCAGCCCTTGAATCATGTATTTTCATTTTTTTCTTTCTTGTCTCATTGTTCCTTCCTGTGTTTAATTAGAGAATTGTTTCAGAATACATTAAAACTGTAATATTCAGTAGATTTGAGCCTCATTCCATTAAATTTGAGAGTAACTTGAGCTCATGTCAGTTTCTGTTTAGAGCCTTGTCTTTCACATTCACAATTTCACATCATTTTGATCATTTCATTAAAGTCTCTGTACCTGATTTTTCTTAAACGTGAAAAACAGAACTAGTTCATTTTAAACAGTTTGCAGTGGTCAGAAGTTATTCCTCACTTACCTTATGCATTCAGAGCATCCTAATTATTCACCACAATGAGTTAATAAGCACTTTTCACAACACTCAGATACCAGAGCAGAGGTTTGACATCACAGTAAGGCTAACAACAACTAGCATGCCAACACACACACTTCTTGATTCTCTGACAATAATGCGCTTTATAATTAGATTCAGGCCGGTACACAGCGGACTTATTTTGCTCAAATACTTGGAAAAAATCAGGTACAGGGACTTTAAGAATTGCAGAGTTTAGTTTAGATTAGAGTCCCATCCGTCAAAGCCGCAGCACGTTTAAATGTCCTGTATTGTCATATTTAACCGTTTTGTTTTAAATACTTTGTGAGTTTAAATATTGTTGGTTTGTTTTAAGGCGGTCGGTTTAAAAAGGAGATCGTGGTGGATGGTCAGAGTCACCTGCTGCTCATCAGGGACGAAGGAGGCCCCCCGGAGGCTCAGGTCAGTCCTGAACTTCACTTGAACATTTGAAGGTTCTATATTAAAACAAAACGGACTCTTGTAAGCTTAAGGCCATATTAAAATGCTCTTCTCAAAAACATACCTGGAGTTGCGTTTTGTTTTGTTTCATTCACACGTTTGAGTAACCCTTTATTATTAGTCTATCTACATCTCCAAAGCCCAAAATGCTCTGTTCCACCTTGTGATGTCATGTAGCAGTAGTTTTCAAGTTAACAGCTCCTTTTACCTTTAGTTCTGTAGAGCTTGGCTGAAATTATCCAAATTATTCTAGTAAAGGTGTATGGAGTTTAAAAACACAGTGGAGCACTTTGTATGGAGTTAAAAACACAGTGGAGCACTTTCTGTATTACCACATGACATCACAAGGTGGAACAGAGTTTTTTCTGTTTGAGAAAAGAACTCTAAACCTAAATCTGCAGGGTTTGTGTGTTAAACATGTGTGAATGAAACAAAACACAACTCCAGGTCTGTTCGTGATGACAAAACAACATTAGAACATTTTACAAAACCAATCATACATTTCAGAACAGAATTTTAGCATCTGCATTTTAATTTATTTTAGTTTCAAGTAGGGCTGAAACGAGTGAAGCGATTAATTGCAATTAATCAATTATTAAAATAGTTGTCAACTAATTAAGTAACAGATTTATTGTTTTCTGAGCTATCCAGACTCCACCGTGCTGTATCCTGAGAGAGGAGGTTTATGCCACTTCTCTTTAGTTTCATCTTGATCAAATGTATTCATATTCACAGGCCTTTTTTGATTCTACTTATTCTATAGAGTTTTTGTCTGTTGTGTCGTGATAAACCTGAGTCTGTATCTGGGTTAAGTGTCTGTTCACTGTAAAATCTGATGAATAATTCACTGAGGCCACTCAGGCCATACAATTTTAACTCTGCACTTTGCTGTGAAAGTCTAAATATATGTCTGTATATGTGTGTGTCTTTAGACTTTTCTGTATGTTCTCTTCTATCTTTTCTTTTTAGTGGTGTATATATAT